>AWUE01024575.1:0-11941 GCA_001974825.2 Corchorus olitorius
AATATATATATATATATATATATATATATATATATATACACACTTATTATTATCTCATATGCTTAGTTCTACTATGCTTTTAGAAGACTAAAACATGAAGAGAAATATATAAATTGCATAGAATATACACTAAACTACCACAAAACCAAAATTATTAAGAAGGAAAAAAGCATAATTAGCAAGGTGTTTAAAAATATAGTTGTGGCCTTGTGGCTAGGTTTTAATCCCTAGCAGTCTCAAGTACCAAAAAAAAAGTTTCTTTTACATTGCTTGATTCTTTAGTACTTACCCACTTTAGCACCTACTAAAGATAAAAATTTTTCCAAGCACCAATGTTAAGTTTGACTTTATAAATAGTCCATTACCAATTGATAATATTTTTTTATACAAACCTATTCGATAGTCATTAAACCTTGATTAATTTAGAGTCAAGTTACGTCGGCCCTAATTGGGAAAAGCACTTCCAACAACTATTTTATATGTTTTATATTTATTATTATTATTGTACTATTAATCTTTTGAAATTTGTATATGTGTTGCCTTCTTCATTTTTTTTTGTCATAATAGAAGTAAACAGTGTCCGCACATATTTTTTCTCCCTAAAAATTATTTTTTGGAGATACGAAAAGAAGATAATCAATTCGTTATTATGATATACTAATATTCTCCCCCCAAACATCATCGAACACTATTAAGTATCTTGTCCCCATGAGATATTCTCTTAGCTTCCTTATCATGTCACTTAAATCATCTTATGTGTTTTTCTATTCTCAACTTTCTTGTGATGCTTCTCATGATTGGATATCCCGATTTAAACTCTTTTGAAACTGAAATCCAATTTCTTTTTTTTTTTATATGTTCCTTGATTTGGTTGTCATTGAAGACTGCTTGGGCAATTATGGTCTTCCCTATCCCAACCACACCAACGATTCCAATTGAAACGGTCTGACTCAAATAGCCAACTTTTAATCCTCGTAGCATCATTATCTCGTCCAACCGATATCGCATGCTCCCTATTAGTATAGGAAGAACTCTGTCTATGGGTTTGTTCAGCTACTCCAACTAATTGTTTAAAATAACCCAGATTTTGCTCCAAGTCTGCAATCTTAGAGATTATCTCCTTAATACGCTTTCCCGTCCTATAGCGAAATTTCAATGGTTAGGAGATACCAATAGTTTACTTTCCACCGACTTGAGCTGACAGCCAGCTATCACATCTTTTGCATCAAGGATGAGCTCTTGCAAATTACTTACCAAAGCCTGGTATCCTTCCCCGGATACATATCAACATCTTTGGCGAAAGCTTCCATCAACTAGAACTCATCATGTAGCAACTTCTTAAAGTCAGACTTGAATTTAGTTACGATCGAGCTCTCCTCTTTAAGATAATCTTTGAGAGCAGCCAACAATTGGCCTAGAATTGCGCCTAGAACGGCGTTGCCTGCCATAACTTTGCTGCAAAAGGTTTAGAATGAAAATTGTAGACTCTCGAATATTCAATCATGCTTCTATAGTTCCTTGTATTAATTTTTTTGGTGTAATAGTTCCTTGTATTAATAAAACTAATGAAACCTAACTATGCACTCAACAAATGCCCACTCAGTAAAAAAAAAAAACATAATTCAATTGTTTGTTAACATATGGAACAAAATGGTTTGATTCCCAATTGAAGATACAACCGATTGATAGAGACATAAAGAGAGCATTGGATTTGATTCCCATAAGGAAATTCGAACTTACCTATTATATATACAAGCCAGCTAGCAAGCGCGCCACATGTCACACTGAGGATCCAAAAACGTGTTTTGTAGCCATTCATCCAGGATTCCTTTTATAGAGTAAACTTTGAAATTATGTAACCTACCTAACCTTATATATAATATTACGTATATATTATGGAAACAAACCTGTTATGTATATAGTGCAAAAGTTGAAATTAAGGGATATTGCACGTGGACCACACGCAAACTGATTGTAGCACGAAACTTGCACATGCATGATTGCAATTCAGTAAAAAAAAAGGGGGGGTATTTTTGTGCTTTTGTCAAGCCTTTACATGAGAGTATGGTAGATTAGAAGCCATCATTCCTACAACCGTTCTCATCATTAGAAGAACACCTATGCATTTCCTACAATTTCCTTCCCAGTATTCTCTAAACCAGTGTTCAACAGACTTGCCTGCTGTTGCAGCAAATGCTATCTTTTGAAATAGTAACCAACTATCATGATCATTAAGCTCCTTAGGAAAATTAATTCTCCGTTTATGCACTCCCATTCTAAGCAAAGCATTCTCGTCTCTAGAAGTCATAATAAAGTTACCTACTCTGTTGGATAACCTTTCAGGGATTAGTTGGCACTAAGTTACATTTGAGTTCCGAACATCATCCAACACAATCAAATATCTCTTCACCGAGAGATATTGATTTATCTTCCTTAAAATGTCACCGACATGTTCTACTGCACATGCATCTACTAAGCTTGTTATAATTCTAATCAGAATTGGTTCTTCACTATCGTATCCCTCTGAAAGTTTAATGCGTATTGTCTTGTCAAAGTGCTGTCGTATTTCTTCATCATTTAGGACTTTATAAGCAATTGCAGTATTTCCCAACCACGGCATACCAACAATTTCAACTAATAAGTCTGAATGAAAGATCATCAATTGTTTCATCTTCTCAATATCAACTTCTTGTCCTATTACTTCATCTTAAATTGGCAATTTCGTCATTTGCTCGTCTCCTTGCACTAGTTGTCCAATCGTAAAAAAAGGATGACAAATTTATTTTTATGTTGCTGATTCGAGCAATAATCTGCTTAAGGAGTTTTCCCACCCGATAGTGAAAACCAAGGTTAGAAGGAGATAACGATAGCCAAGTGCTTGAAAACTGGTCCACTTGTTTTAGATAACAATCAGCTAAAATATCTTCTACATCAAAGACAAGATCTTTCAGTTGATTTACATGTATGTCCCAAAAAGACAAGGTTGCTATTCTAAATCCTTTCAGCATTTGGTCGAAACCTTTCAGCATCCTTCAGGAAAGCTTCCATTGTAGAGAGCTCAAGATGCAACTTTTGAAACTGCTTCTTGAACTCAATCAGCTGAACACTTTCATTTTTAAAAGTTGTCAACTGCGGGCCAAGAAATCCAGTCACAACAGAACTAACAGTACTCAATGCCATGATTGCTGCAATAGTTATGGAATGAAGAATTCTCAGTATAAACTATTCAACAATGCTTTCCTTATTGAAACATGATAAAAGCAGTATATTGTACAAGAATATGTTAAATTTCCAATCAGAATTTTTTATCAAAGGGTTTATTGCTTTCAACATATGAGTCTAAAATAACCTTAGATACTCTAAGGCCTATGTGTATACATAGATTTTCTAGGAAAAACAAAAATAATGGTTTTAAGGACAGTGTTAAGAAACATCAAGTATGATGTGCTTTGAACAAATTCTTCATTCTAATTGACATGTAAATTTGGTCTTTAGAGTTATGTCCAAAGAATACAGATTTGTAACATGATAGAGACAAAATACTGGTCAAATGTGTCAATTCCAAGTCTAGTTCCTTACATTTTGCTTTTTTTTTTTTTAAAAAAAAAAAATCTTAAAGTATGCATCAATTTAACTACCAAAACCCCATCCAAATTCATGTTTTTTTTTCAAACAATGGAATCCAGACTATCTGATATATTAATATAGTAATAATTATTATAAAAATATTATATAAGAATAACACATTAACACTCAAAGAAGATCTTGTGATAATTACTATTGAGATGACAATTAGCCTAGAATTTGGCGATTTGCTCAGCATGCACAAGAATGAATTGAAAGAATTCCAAGTCCTATTATAAGTTTGCAACAATATCTCTCCTTAAATTATGATCTTGCATTCAAACAAAAACTCTTGCCTTGCTTCCGAAATTCAAACATTAAGATTAGACATGTGTTTTAGACTGAAGAGAGAAACAAAATTAGCTAAGAATGTCATCGAGAATATTGTTAAGTGCAGTAAAGACAATTCCCTCCATCTTTATTTTGCAAAAGAGTTAAAGGAAGCAACATTCAACTATGATGATGGTGGAAGGCTAATTTTAAGGAGATATCATTTCTACTTATACCATGGTGTTTTGAATGGGAATGACATCCTCATCAAGAAGTATAACATGGATCATTGTGATACCGATATGGTTTTAATTACAATGATATCTATGTCATGAAGGAGCATGGAAATGTGTTAAAGATTTTAGGATGTTGTATAGGGAAACAAGATAATATCTAATTACAGTTTATAAATTCGCCTATGTTAAGTTAAAACTCTCTCCAACAGTTACAGAGATATGGCATGGAAGTCAAGATTAAGGGTAGGGAAGGGCATATATAGCTAACAGAATTTCATATGCTCAATTTAGAGACATTATTCTTCGATATGTCCCCATGTCCACAATCGTGTTAACATCGGAAAAAGTAACCAAAATAATTGATTTCTCAGTTGCCCTCCCAATTCTAAATGGTTGCTCACATGTTAATGAGAAGCTTCATCAAGATATCCCATATGAAATGGCGCTTGAGTAAGAGCAAGTCTTAATGCCTGGGGTAACAAAAGAGACATATGTTTATCATCTTGGTAAACTCTTACTTGATCTTTTGCTTAGACACACATCTAATCTCCCTAGGCGTCTTGAACATTTACGGCTATACCAGGTTGTTGATATTTATCAAAAACATTCAAGTGGGTAAAAGTACCCCGAAGGTCCCTATACTATATGAAATGTTGATTTTGGTCCCTGTACTTTTTTTTTCTACAGATTCGTCCCTCTACTATCAGAACCTATCACCTGAGGTCCCTCATGTTAGCGAGCCGTGATAGACTCGTCAAGCATGTTGATGTGGCACTAACGGTGTGAAATTTGATGATGTGGCAGATGGCATGGAATGAAAATTAAATATTTTTTATTTTAATATATTTTATTTATTGAAATTTTATTTTTTTTTTCTAAAAAGTAAATCTGATTTTTTTTTTTTTCACAAACAACAAAGATATTTCTCTCTCCTTGTTGAAAGATCAAACATGTTCTTTTTCATGAACCAAAGAGGAACATTTTGAATGTTCCTAACTCCAAAACCTAGATTGTCCAAATTAATTCTATTTTTCCCAAGTAACTTAGAGATATCTTTTATCCAATGTAATATAAACATCTTTGAAAATGATCTCGATTTCGCCTTTTGTGGTTCTTTCCCCGTCTAAATTAAAGGATTTAATTTCTTCTTGTTTTGCTTTAAGATTTCCAGATTTCAAATCTATCTCTTTATATTGCCTGGGTTTTCGGCACGCACCCACACCATTCTTTCAAATCATTTTCAACAACTTCCATGGCTACAGAGAAACCCCTGGCTAAAATTCCTATTTATTGGGTAAAATGATCATAGAACCAAGGTCATGATTATAGTCTTATAGATGCAATACTAATCCAATTTAATAAATGGAAAAAGAAAGCATGTACCCTTTTCAAGGATGATTCCCAAACAAAGTAAGAAATCTGGAAAAAGTTTGTGGTTTTATTCATATAAACTTGCAGAAATGAAGTGATGGCTTCTGATCTATTAGCTTGTAGAGTCAATAAATCATCTAGAAAAAGAACAAAGATGTTTATTTCAATGAAGCGTAGGGGATCATTGAAGATGAGGAAGGAGGTAAGAGATGGATCTATTTTTTTTTTCATTTACAGTAGAGGGGCATAACGATGTCTAAACTTAAAAGAGAACTTAAAGAACTCGATGATAACATTGATCATAATTCGAATATCGATACCATTAACCAAGAAGTGACTTTAATTCAACAAATCAAAGATCTTGAGAAAATGAATAAACAATATTGGATCCAAAGAGCTAAAGATAAATTTATCAAAGACCAGGATACTAATACTTCATATTTCCATGCTAAAGTAAAACAAAGGAGAAGAAATAACCTAGTTCAAGTTTTAAAAATTAATAATGAGTGGAATTCTGACCCCTCCATTATTAATTCATCTTTCAAACATCATTTTGAACGTCTTTTTTCTTCTTCTTATCCTATGGATTTTAACTTCTCCAATCTTAATATTCCTAAACTTTCAGATGAAGATATTAAAATTCTTAATAGACCTATAACAGATATGGAGATTAAAAATATTATTTGGAGAATGAATCCTAATAAAACATGTGGTCCAGATGGATTAAATGCATGATTTTTCAAATCCCATTGGGATATTGTTGGACCATCAGTCACTTCAGTTGTTAAAAGCTTTTTTCATTCGGAACATCTTCTTAAAAAGCTCAATGAAACAATTTTGGTTTAAATCCCCAAAACCCAAACACCAACATAAGTTTCTCATTTCAGACCTATCAACCTATGTAACACAATTTATAAAGTCATTACTTTTATCATCACTCATAGACTAAAAAACCTGATCTCTAAACTTATCACTCCTTACCAAGCTGCATTTATTCCTAATTGTAGACACCAAAATTTAATTTAAGCTAAGTCAAAGTTTTGTTTTGTCTTAAGCCCAGTGATGTGGCCTGGTTAGGTTTGGATTAAATTTTTTAGGTTGGGTTTGGGCTTTAGTAATTTATTTGGGCCAGTTAAGTGGGTCAAATTAGCACATGTAAAATAAGTCTGTGTGGGAAATTTCTTGGTAGTTTCCTACCATGACTTGCTCCCAAAGAATTGTTGGCCTATATAAAGGCTCCTTTTTTCCAACCCTAGAAGAGAGAGACAGATACAGACATAGACAGAGAGAGATACACAAAATAATAGGAGCCGCAAGCCCAATTTGCCGCAAGATTAAAAATCAAAAGAGGTTTTCTTTTTTCGTCTAGTTTAGGAAATGGGTCTGCTACTTGACGTCTTCAACAGAACAAAAAAAAAGTGTAGAATTTGAAGGTATTTTTGTATTTTGTCATCAAGTGTGGGACATATTGTCCATAAGCTTTTCCTTATATTTTTATAAATATAAATATAGGTTTTGGTTCTTTTTATTCTTCATCTTTCTGTTTTTCATCTTTATTGTTTTGTTAAAACTTTTTACATGTCTTTGATTTCTTAAATATTATTATTATTATTATTATTATTATTATATATATATATATATATATATTGTCTGTCATTAGTATAGTTTTTAATTGTGCTCCGAATTCTTTTTATATAGCTATCAAATTAGTTTTTTTCGAGGAAGAGATTAAAATCATGTTTGAATATTTCTTTTTCTTTTGTAAATAAATTAAAAGATCAAATCCTAAGTCTAATAAGTCCTTTAAATCTGATTTTGTTCTTTTTTTGGCGTTGTCCTTTTTCTTAGTTTTGTTAAGATTGTTTAGCATATAATTAGGTTATGAAATTGATTAGAATAATAGAACAAGATTATCAAAATAAAAGTTTTAAAATTAAGTGGATGATAATGTATTTTTTTCTTTAATTTATATTTTGCATCATATGCATTAGATTAGGTTAAATAAATTTGCCAAATTCTGCCAATCTTGTGGGAAATTTTGGGGATTTTGCATAATTAGGGTTCAAGTAAAATAATAATAAAGTTGAATAATAATGAGGATGTTCTCTAAATCCTGCCAAATTGTGGAAGGTTTAGGAGATATTTTAAGAAATAAATAAATTATAAAGATTGAATAATAATGAGAATATTCTTCTAATCTTGCCAAATTGTGGGAGATTTGGAAAATATTAAATAAAATAATAATAAAAGGAAGTTAAAATAAATATTTTCAAAAATAATAATTGACAAGAAAGGCTTTAAAAATAAATAAAAACAATTAAAAGATAATTACAGATTTTGCCAATTTGTGGAAAGTCTAGAAAAATCATAAAAACATAATAAATTAAAAACAACTTGGGGTCTTGCCAATTTGTGGGAGACTAAATAAAAGAGATATGATTAAAATTCAAAGACTAAAAACGAG
The DNA here is from genome assembly GCA_001974825.2 of Corchorus olitorius. Lineage (NCBI taxonomy): Eukaryota > Viridiplantae > Streptophyta > Magnoliopsida > Malvales > Malvaceae > Corchorus > Corchorus olitorius. Next base: position 7,966 of record AWUE01024575.1, read on the forward strand.
AATTGCAGTAAAGGGTAATTTTAACAATCATGAATTTAAAGGATTTTAAAGTAATAATTAAGGTTAAAAGGTTAATGTTTAGTTAAAATGGTACTGTCTATTTGACACGCGTTGTAGGGGTGCTAATACCTTCCCTACACGTAATCGAACCCCCGAACCCAAAATTTGGTAATGAAGACCAGTGTTTAATCATTATTAATGAACTTAATTTAACTATTAAGAACACATTAAAATGGTTAATCAAATTTTGGTGACCAATCACACCTAGGTGAAAAAGATTGGTGGCGACTCCTTTCTAATGCGTCTAGCGCTCAAGTCTCACGATTTGCACGTTACGACAGTTTGGCGACTCCACTGGGGACTTACGAGGGTCAAGCCATAAATAATTAAACATTAACCTAAGCCTTAATAAAGTTACTTGAAATCCTTAAAATTTAATTGTTTGTTTTGCATTCATGTGGCATTTGCATAGGTGTTGTCATCCCTGATAGAGGAAGTGGAGTACCTATACCCTCGTGAGGTTTTACCTCCGCAATGGTTAGGGAATCACTACCACTCAAATTGAACCCTTTTCGTTTGTAGCCTGTGATGGGTGAGAAATTGGGGTGTCTTGTAAAAGGAACAATTTGAGAACCTTTTAGGACAAACCAAACCATGCATATTGAAAAACCCAAGCCAACCTTAGGTAGAGCCATACCTGGCGGTGGTACCCTTATTAGGAGCATGACATTTGAATTTTGTTATTGTTGTGGTGTATTATTATGAACTATTTTTATTTGTTTTCTCTCATCTCATTTCATGCATTTGCATCATTTAAAAGGTTGCATAGGGGATATTTGTCACACTACAAGTCATGATGGGAGAAACTTCAAGGTCCGAGAAGTTAGGGCGCAAGAATGTTGAAGTCACCTTGCATGTTTATGATGTGATGGAAAGTATGGAAGAAACTCAGCGAGTGAATAGTGCCACACTAAAGCGCAAAAATGAGGAGCTTCAAGGAGAGATTGATACCTTAAAGGGTGCTTTTGAGAATCAAAGAAAGAAAATCATGATATTGGAAAAGGAAAAGGTTCAATTAAAGACATAGCTGAGTGAGCAAGAAGCTAATAAAAGGGCATTGTTGGTCCTCAAAGAAGAATTGGCTGAAAGGGTGTTGCAACTTGGTCAAGAAACTAGTAAGCTTAGAATGGATCTGCATGCACTTGAGATGGCAAATCAACAACAAGAAAGGTTGATTCGAAAGTTAAAGACTGATAAAAATGTGTGGAAGCGATCTTTCCTTAGGAATCAACAACTCGAGCACCTTATGAAGAACATTCAAAAGGCTATGATCAAGGCAGAAGATATGGTGGAGAAATTTGACGAGCTTAGTGGAGTGTGCCCTGTAGGACCACATGGACAACAGTTGGTAAATTTCATGGAGGAATCCAGAGATCTTGATCAACAAGTCAAGCATTTCTTTTCCACATCTGAGGAATTGGATGAGATGGAGTATTGGAATTTTGTTGGAATGGACAAGTTTGCTTTATTCGAATAAATTGAGAATTTCCCTATCAATGATTATTGTTGCTGTACAAATATCCCTTTCCATGCATTGATATTGGCAAAGTGTGCATTTATCAAAGCATTGGAAGAAAGTCCTTTAAGATTAATGTCATTAAGTGAGTTAATTTTGAGAAATTTTCTTCCAAGCATTAATCTCATGTTGATTACAATTTTGCATTTCTATGATTTGTGAAGTTAGTAGTCACTCACTTGTATATGCATTCATCATGCATTATCATTGTCATTTTTAAATAGATGCATATAGTTCATTCATGTAGATTACTTGTAAATATTTCTTGTTTCTACTTGCTTGTTGGAGTCTAACATCCTCAGGAAAGCATGTGAGATCTGTTGGAAGCTTAAGTTCACTGCTTGGAACTTAGTTAAAGGTTGACTGAGATAAATATGAGAATAAGGTGACCTGTGCGTTGAAATTCCAGATGAAACTTTGGTTAGTCAATAAAGAATTGAAGACTACATCAGAAGGGCGAGTTAGCTGCAGATTAGTGAAAATGAGAACTGAGAGTCTGTTGGATAGGGAATTTCTGAAACTTTAGTGCTCATATTATGCATATCACTTGCATTGTATTTCAGTTTTTGGATATAATTACTCAGATTTTCTCATGATTGTAGTGATCAATACTGTTGCATGAAAAAACATTTTGAATGAAATTGTGATTGTTAGTAAAATTTGGGGATCACCACTAAGGAACAGTTCCCAAAGCACTCAAGTAGGGGCAATAATTTTCATATGGGCAATGAGCAAAGGAATGGGTTTTAGTAAAAGGTTTGAGAAAATAAGGCAACAACTCTTTAGTGAAAGGGTTGTCTTTGGAATAAAAACGTTTTCAAAATAAAGGGATGGTTTTTTAAAAGTGGCAGCAAGACAATTTGTTTTATGTCAACACTGAGTTTAAATTCCACATTTCCTTGATCCCAAAAAGAGCCCATTTTTTTCCTTGGAAATCTAATTTAAACAAAGTTCCACATCTTCAGGATATCTTGTTACCTTTCCACATATGCCTTGAGGAAGATTATTTTTAAAAGCCAAATTCAAGTCTTCTCCAGACCTTGTAGAGGCAAATTGGTCCATAAATCCAGGGTAGAAAATCCAAGCTGTACCTTTTCCGATAACTCTGGTTTTCAAGAGACTTTTCATGTCCTTATGATGAAGGCAAGCAATAATCAGCCAGAGTGGTGAATGAAATGCTCAAATTCATCAATACAGAGGTCAGATAATTGAAAGAGAGGCAGACATCAGTTATAATAATTCCCATCAGCGAAAGAAAAAAGAAAAGCAAGCAAAAAAAAAGAAAAAAGAAAATGTGAAAGAAATGGACTGATTGAGACGTCATGCATTGGCACAAGTTTTTGGATTTTGGTCAAAAAGTTTTTCAAAAGTCAAAAATGTTTTTCAAGAAAGTGTTTTCAGAAAATGGTTTTCTAAAAATTGGTTTTCGCAAGGGTTTAAGTTTTCTAAGGTTACCTTTCAATATCCAGGCTTGAAATGATAAATGGTTTTCTTTCTTATTCCCTTCGCTTGCAGAAAAATTATCCATTGTTGTCCCCTTTGAGCCGAATGAATTTTCTTTCAAATGAACCTTAATCGAGGATCACCCTCCACACTAGGGGGGCAAGGATACAAACACAGTTTGTCTCAGCAAATGAAAAGAGGGTTTGCCTTTAAATTTGGAAGAGGGAGCAACCCGTGATATCGAATCGAGTTCACAAAAGAGACAATGAACTCGCTCCATCGAGAGAAAGAAAGTTCAAACTAAAAGAAGGAGAAAAGAAAAACGAAGAAAATAATTGAAAAAAAAAAGAAAAGAAAGAAGTTGAAAATGTAAAAATGGAGTAAAACATGAATTTGAGAGAATCCTTCAAAGGACAAAGAAGTGATCCTTGATTCAATCATCCTCAAATACATTTTTGAGCCTTTTTATCCATTCTTTGGCACCCTTAACCCAGTCCTACATTACGTGCCTAATAAAGTCCATCTTTGATCAAGTCGGGATATTGGAATGAAACCTTCCTCAAAGTGTGATCTTTTCAAAAGGAAAAATGTTTTCCTCAAAGTGCAATCCTTTGAAACGAGAAAAAAATTTTTTTTTCAAAAAGATTTTAAGAAAAAATGGTTTCAAGAGTTTTCAGTGCAATGTGCGTGACGAAAAAAGAAGTAAAAAAAAAAGAAGGAAATGATAAGCCTCTAGGATGAAAACCTGAAAGGGTAGTCTAGAGCAAGAATGGGAATTCTTGAGACCTCATAAGGACTGTCAAAGCAGTCAAATATAGTAGGAACTCTTTCGCAGCATTGAGCATTGATTCAATTCATGGAATAAAAGTTGACAAAGTCGTACCAACATTCGAACCGTGTCAAGAGAAGCCGATACACTGCCTTTTTCGAGAATTGCCTTTCTAGCCTTTGGAACCT
>AWUE01024578.1:0-62576 GCA_001974825.2 Corchorus olitorius
ATATATATATATATGTGTCATAGTTTATGAAGGCAGTGAAATGAGATAAATGCACTGATGTTGATGTTAATAACCCTACCATGTTTGTTGTAGAATTGAAAGTGAATGAGTACAATGCTATTGTATAAAGTTATATAAGACTTGCCCTCTCTTCAATTTCCTTGCTTTGCCTTCAGGTTTATTTATCGTGGAATTTGGAATAGATTAGTAAGTTACTTTTTCAATTTCCTTTGCTAAATAAACATGTAAAGTATTTTAAACATATATATCAGCAATATATGTTACCTATTATAAAAATTGCACCTTACCTCAATATAAATTTCTATTCATTATACACTAAGACAAATAGGGAGGTGGGAGGAAATACAGGTATATCAGACAAGCACATTTGCCTTAAGATATTCTGACTAAATATTGTTGATATCATTGTCGTGGATGTACCTGGAATCACAAAGGTTTTTGTTGGTGATTGACCCTCTGACAATGAAGCTTGAATTAGAACAATGATCATGAACGAGTTTGATCATTTTCCTTTTGCTTTTGTATATATATTTTTTTCTTTGGTCAGACTATTCTGGTTTTAATGTTTGAATATATTACTGTAGAGACTTACAGTCTTCTTTTTCTTTAATCTTAATCTTTTCTTGGCCCTTAAAAAGTAATACATTCTACATTCTGGTGGACAACCAACCATGTCTTTGCAGACTTAAGTTCATGGTCATTTCACTTTTAGCAATTGATATTTTAGATGATGTGGATCCTTCATTATTGGTAGGTTATCTGATCATTTTGAACTTGGCTTTTTTTTGGTTGTGTGGGATTTTATTTCGTTGATTTTGTGTCCATTTTCCTCTCTTCTCATCCTGCTCATCCTTTTTTCTAATTGTCCTTTTACAATCAAGTATTTGAATGCTAATTAAGCTTTCAACTCTAAAAAAGTGTATAATTGTAGAATGTTTGGAAAAAAAATGAACAAGATAAAAAAAAACCCATCTTTCATTTCAGGTTTGGTAAGTTCGAATTTTAATACTACCTCTGATCTTTGGTACAAAATAAATGTCCAAATCCATTGCTTACATGTTGTGGCGGCTGAATTAATAATAGTATTATCTTATTCTTATTTGTACTTTTAACCATTTTCAAGAGGGATTATTTGCATTTTTCTTTAATATAATAGGTGTTCCAGAATTTTCTAAATATCCATCATAGGGGGAAACTAGAACTGTTGGGTTACGCCCAAAAGACCAATTAAATAATATGTTCATTAAGCCCATTAAGCTTGAACCGTTTCTGAAAAGAAAATTCTTTGACGTTTTGCTAGCACAACACGAAAGAGACTTAAGCTTCAATCTTGGTTGCCTGTTGATCATATTGACTTATTAGAGGCGGGAACCAAGAAGGATTTCGCTGCAGTGGTTTCGAACTCCAAATCTTTTTGTGATTTCGCTTCCTAAGTTATATTTTTATTACCGTTTGGCTCATAGGATTCTGGTTGGGTACCGATTTTTTTTTTCACTGCGTATTTGTTTTGTTTTCGGTTTTCCTTCATTGGTATCAGAGCAACTTACGAAGTTCCAAGTTGGATTGGTTGAATCGTATGATCTCTGGTTATGATTTCTTTATATGCGATTTGCTTCATATGCGATATAATTTTTTTTTAATTTCATAAGTGATATGTAAAATTCATTTGACAACCTTAGCCTTCGAATTGAATTCTGATTTTTAGCATGTTCTAATTTAATGGTTAAACTAGATTCATGTAAATTTTCAAAATTTTATAAGCACGAAAAGTTCGTGTTTGGAATTTTTTTCGTTGAGTGTCGACAATTCTAAAAAACACTGATAGATGTTTTTTATCAGAATTTCGACAAGCCTTTTTGAGGTAGTTGAAGAACGAATTTTAGGCTAAATTTTTAATATGTTTTATTTTAATGGTTAAACTAGTTATAGTTAAAATTTCAAAATTTTTGGATCACTAAAATTTAGTGTTTCGAATTTTTCTCCCCCAAGGTCGTTGAATATGGAAAATTCTGTAACTGATTTCCTAACCCGATTTAGATTGTCTAATTGAATGGGTTATAGGTCGAATTTTGAGCTGAATTTTTAGTATGTTGTATTTGAATTGTTCAACTACAGATCTGGAAAATTTTAGAATTTTTTTATCCTTAAAAGTTAGTGAATCGGAATTTTCTTTTGTCATGACTAGTTGCTAGAATTTCCTGGACAGATTACGATGGCTCAAGTTTTATTAAAACTTGTGGCTAATCTAAGGCGCGGATTTGATTCATGCCACTTGGTCTATATTAGATCAACAATGAAAGAGGTTGTTCTTGTTGCAATTCGAAAGTCAAATAAAATTGGTTTTGATTTATTGTTTATGAAATAGCATGGTGTTATGTTGTTTGAGTTGTTGGACATATAAAAATATGTCATAGTATTTCAAAAGCCAAAAGTTGACAAAATAATCTTCGTATTTCTTGTTGATTACCTTTGGCTTCATTTTTGGCTCTTAACGTTTTTTGCCTTTGAATACCATTAACGTTTTTAGCTTTGAATACTTGTAACGTTACTAGCCATAATTCCTTGTTAACGCGGAAACATTTTCTAGCCAGCCTTTATACCAAAAACGTTCACCAGACAACAAATTTATTTACTTTAATTATTTTGGCTCCTCCATTTCGTAACCCTCATTGCCTTGGCCTATATAAACCCTCCTCACTTCTCATTCTCCACACAATTCATAAATGTTTTTCCTACTTTCTGAATTTCCTTCTCCATTCTCTTTTGCTGGGTTAGTTCTTGTGGTTCCTGTTAGCCTCGGAATTTCAATTTTGGGAAGAGCTTGTTTAATCCTGGGGGATAGCCATTTTCTTAAAAGGCTGAAATTATCCTTTAGGACAGTGTCCTACACTAGTCAAGCTATATTATTGTCCTAAATTTCCAACAATCTAAGGGATAAAAGCCAACAACACTGAAGCTGTGATACCACTGTTGCCGATGCTGCTGCTCTTGCTACTGCCAAGATGAACGTGCCCTTCGCAAGTACTGATCTAGTGCATATTCTGCCAGTCACATAAGCCAAGCCTTTTTCCTAACATTTTAAAGATAGAAGTCTTCAACGGTCACAACTTCAAGTAATGGATGGAAAAGATTTTGTCAGCCCTTAATATGCATGGCGTTACATATGACTTGACTGATGCTAAGCCAACCGAAACTGTCCAATTGGAACATTAGGGTCATGCGAATAAGGTGTGTAGACATACTATAATCAGTACACTTTCTAATGAGCTTTTTTATGTCTATTCTCCTTACAAGGAAGCAAAGCAAATTTGGGACTCCATGGTGACAAAGTATCTTGCTAAAGATGTTGGGAAGTAGATGTTCTTAATTGGGAATTTCTATCGGTGGGAGATGTTAGAAGACAAAGACATCAAAGACCAAATTAATGAGTACCATAAATTGGTGGATGATGTTAAGATTGAAAATATCGAACTGCCATAGGAGTTTGTTGCTGGAATTCTTATTGAGAAGCTGCTTAATTCATGGAGAGACTACAAACAGCAGTTGAAGCATAAACAAAAACAAATTTCTCTTGCTAACTTGATCATGCACATCATCATTGAAGCAACTAGTTAAAAGGAGATCCATGTAAACAAAGCCAAGGAGATAGCAACGAAAGCCAACCTTGTGTAGCACCAAAACAGGTACAAAAATAAGAAAGTTGATATTAAACATGATTATAAACCTAAGCCTACTAACCCCACTTTCAAGAAACAAGGTTCTTGTTTTGTGTGTGGCAAGCCTGGCCACTATGCATCTCAACGCAGAAAAAGGATGATGGGAAACAACAACAAACCTGCCAAAGCAAGAGTTAATCTTGTTGAAGCGAATGATTCTGAAGATATTATTGCTGCAGTTGTTTCTCTAGCCAACATAATGACAAATGTGAAAAAGTGGATGGTAGACTTTGGGGCTATAAGGCACATATGTGCCAACAGAGACGCTTTTACCTCCTACACTCCAGTAGGGGACGAAGAAGAGACAATATATCTTGGTGATTCTGGGCAAAGGGAAGGTCCTTCTGAAGTTAACTTGGGGGCAAGACTTTGGCCGTTCAAGAGGTGCTGCATATCCTTAACATTAGGGCAAATTTAGTCTCTGTGTCCCTCTTAGGCAAAGTGGATGTGAAAGTTGCTTTTGAGTCTAACAAAATTGTCATGACTAAGAATAATATTCTAGTGGGAAAAGGCTAATGTAATGAAGGCTTGTTTGTACTCAATATTTCAAATGTTATAAATGGAAATGCTAGTTCTTTAGCTTATATGATTCATTCCTTTGATTTGTGGTATGCTAGATTAGGACCTGTTAGTTTTTTATATATTAAGAAAATGCAATCTGTAGGATTAATATCTAATATTAGTAATACCAACTTGGATAAATGTTTGGCATGTGTAGAAGCAAAGATGAATAAAAATCTTGTATATCTGTAAATCGAGAATCTGAATTGTTAAGCTTAATAAATACTGATTTAGGTGATATGAAACAATGTATGACATGAGAGCATTTTTCAAGGAATTTTTCTTAATGAAATGAAGATAGCTACTAAGCACTCACTATTCAAGAAGTTTGTATACTCCCATTAATTTTTTTTGCGGTCGTAACGACGTACTTAAACCCCCTTTCAATTTGAATCCTAAACATTTAGGAGTATGAGATAATTAGAACAAATAATGGCATTAAAGTTGTAGACAACTCTATTTTATAACAAAAACCTAGTGTGGCGACACATAGGAAAAACAGTCACATCTTACTCGATCCTTTACCAAATCATACGAAACCACATCCATTTGAAAGACAATTCATTATATACTAAAATTTATTCCAAGGAACCATCCTCAAATTCCTCCATTTTAATCAAATTTCAGGTTGATTCCAAAATAGTTTAAAAGTGTCCTATTTTTAGGTGAAAACTGTGCAGCTATAGATATGACCCTTTTTCTCTATCTTAGACTTAAAATCTCAACTCGATTCCTTCTACAAAGTTGTAGAGGGCTCAAAACCCTACAAATTGGGTACAAGAATGACTGAATTTGGATTTATGAAGACAAAGTTATGCCCCTCGAAAAATGCAGCTAGAACGAACTAATACAACATGGTTCTGCCATTTTTGGATTTGCGAAGCTTGGGGAAAATGAGCATAACTCAATCAATACTCAACCAAATCAGGCAAAACCAAATCCAAATGAAAGCTAATTCATTGAGCTATAAGTGATTCCAAAGAATCCACATCAAATTCACACTATAACCATTTAAAATTTAACCTTAAAGTCAGTTTTCCAGTTTTGGACCTCAATTCAGTGACATTAACTTCCGAGTCTCATAACTCCCAATCCAAGCAAAATAAGCAAAACAACATTTCACAAAGTTTGTTCAAAATTCAATTTTCTATAACAATACCATGTTTCATGATTTTTCGACATTATTTACTACCTCAAAAGTTCATAAAACAGAACCTGCAAAGTATCCTCAAACCCTCACTTAGCTTAATTACCAATGTTCATAAGAAAGATTTCAATCACACACCATAGATCAAAACTTACCATCATTTAATTCCAAGAATGACTCTCTTGAAGCCTTAACCAATCTACAATATTTCCATTCATGCATCCTTGCAATACAACACAAGTTGAACTTAGAACTATATCCAAAATCAACAACTAGTAGGAATCCAAAGTTATCACATCATACCCCACCTTACTTTGATCATTTGTCATGAACTTTGAGAATTTCCACAATATATAATCTCCCAATCACTTTAGCAAACTAACAAATTGGTAGATGGCTTTGGTTGACAAGAGCTTAAGGATCATTGTATTGTGTTTGCATGTTAATTTGAGTGAGAATTTGCTCACTTTGATGTAGAGAGAGAGAGCTTCAAAGCTTGACTTCCATGGAGGTCTTATAAGAGAGAGAAAAAGGGGAAACCAATAGATGAATTATAATTTGGCAAAAATCGGGGGGGGGGTGACGGGTTGATATGGTGGGGTTTGCCGCCCCACCATTTTCCTTTTTTTTTTATGCTTTAGGTATAATCCCCAACATACCCCTGACCTTTAACCACCTTTCAATTTAGTGCTTCACTTCCCTTTAATACTTTACCTTACATAATTAAATTCATAATTCTCCAATTTTCTTATTTTATCAATAATATTCTCATATTTTAATTATCCATAAGTGAATTGATTTCTCCACTAGATATTCAAATGTCCTTTTCACATGCATATCCTTTAATTTGTATCTTTTCCAATTTAACTCCTTTAGCAATTCCAAGTTATATAGAATTTGCTTAATTTGGTCGTTGCGTTACATTCTACTCTCCTTACAATAAGTTTTGTCCTCGAAACTTCATACTTTGTTATGTTGTTGTTACATCAATAACTATTGTCACTTATTATCAATGTTGCACCGCACAACCCTCCTTAAATTAATTCATCACTTTATCTTTGATCTCAATTGCTTTAAGTTTGAACAACCGTGTTAATGAAATCACCTCGTAACTAGTAGTTTTGTTGGGCCATTTTCAAATCTCTAATTTCCAAAAATAAGTTCCCCACAATTTCCATATCGATTAAATCATGCAAGTCTCTGTCTCAAACACTTTAAGCTGATCTACCTTCAACTTGTAGACTTAGATAAGAACCCTTATACATGCATCAACCTTTCGTAGTAATCGGTTCAATCTCGGTTTATCTCTAGTAACAAAATACCCAAATAATATCATTATTGGTGCCCAATTAGATATCCTTCACTTGCAATTCTTCTTTTCATTCTCAATTGAGGATCCTTAACTATTCAACTTAGTTCAAACTACAATTCGATTTAAATTAATTGACTTCTCCAAAAATTAAATTGATTAGGTTCATCATAAATCACTTAGTAGTTATCAAGTCCGCTAATGTCCCATTCGATCATTTAAGTCCATCAAACTTCAATTTTACAACATCTAATTAGATCATGTAAATCTATCACAATCCAATCCGAATTGAGTTATTAAAAGACCTAATTTAATTCTATTAGATTCTCTAGCAATTCAATTAAAATCGATAAGTCCTCCAAATATCCAATTAAACCAATTAATCTCTCCAACGTTCATATTTTGATCAACTTAGTCCTTCAAAGTTATTCTAGTTCAATTCCCAAAACTAATGAATGTCATAATTATTTCCTCAAATTAACACTTCAAAATTCAACCACATAAAATATTTATTTCAACACTCTTTAATTAGAATTTAGACATCTTTCTCATGGTCCATGTGTTTCCTCTTTGAGGAATTAATCAAATTCGCTTATAACCATAACCATTATGTTATCTCTCTTAACTAAATCTCTTGGTGAAAATTTCCATAGGATATGACTTTGTTCTTTTAAATCTTCTTAAAACGCGATAATGAATTTAAATAAAGTACTTTCATACTGTATTCTTGAATAAACAAGAATGTCAATGGCGACGCTCTTGCTCAAATTCAATTAGAGACTTAAGCTCAAAAATCTATAGTAATTCCAAATGTACATATCGTTTTTGAAAAGCTGCCTTCATCAAGTCACACGGTTGATCTTTAACGTTTGATTGTATAGCTTCGAGTCAATCATGGGAAAGACTTGTAACTTTAGTAAAATAGGCATTTGATCACTTCCCCACTTCCAACACTTGTTCCTACCACTTACCAGCGTAATTGTTCTTTAACCAATTCCCAATGACAAACTTTCATCTTCATTCGTTGTTAACAACAATAGATCACCTCATGTAACGATAGCAAACCTAGCAAGATCTTGTTCATACACTTCTTCTTTAACTTCCAGTTTAGTTGTATTCCATATGTGTCACTTCGCTTTGCACAATTTGATTCAAAACAATTATCGAGAAGTACTACTCAGTCAAACTCAGCAACTCCACTTTGAATACTTCCGAAAGTCCTTCTACTACCATAACATAGTAATGACTTTCACCAATGATAGCTTCTTCATTGACATGAACCTCTTAAGTCAGATCGTCATGCTTGAGTACTTGTTATTCCCTTGCAGCATTGCTCGCGTCGTAAGCGGTTTACGAGATCAAAAATCTGGCGCAAAAAGAAGTCACTTGCAGAAATGACATCGAACCAAAAACCGTTGTCGGGTTTGACAAGAATGGATACGGCATTCGCGGAAATGACACAGGTGTGCACGAGAAGGTTTGAGTATTTTCCATATAAGCAATTGCATAGGGAATTAAATGGTCCGAGAATTTACATTTCTCCATTTTATCTCTAAACGAGGTCGAATCGGGAGGAGAATGTCCTTGTCGACATCGATCACGTTCTGGTGGCATGAATATCTAAGAAGAGCAATGAGTCTAGAATTTTAGACATAAATAAGCAGAAGAGACACACAAAATTTACCATTAAAAGCAAAATAATTTGAAGAGACACAGATTAGTATTAAAATAAGGTAAACCAAACATTTTGATTCTTTAAACAAAAGGTAAACTGAAAAGGCAGATGGACACATATGTGTCCGGAACTTATCCTAAATTCACTACAGGCCCACTGGACTTATAAAATAAGAATAACAACCAGATGCTCTGATACCAATAAAGTTGTCATGCCCCGACCCGAAAGTCGAGCACGGACAACCGTCGTGTTGCCTCGAAACACGTACCAGCCGGTCACGCGCAACAAGCCTCCATGAAGTGTCAATGCTAGATCAAAAAGACAAAACACAAATAGAGTACAAATTTGAAATACAGAAGTTTCCAAATCAGAGTAAAAGCGGAATGGTTAAAACCGAGAATAATAGTAAAACACTTCGGCATTTAAAATTAATATCGATTACCAAAAGAGAATCAACAAACTCAAAGTAAAACGAAAACAAGGAGTGTAAGATAACAAGAAACCAAGACAACTGCCAGTGGGACCCGTATCGTAGTACCTCTATCAGCAATCACAGCCTACACCACCGACTCGAACATGAAAAGAAACGTGGAGTCCTAACTATCCTGAAAACAATAAGAAATTGAAAGGGTGAGTATTCCTAAGAATACTCCGTGAGTGCAGAGAGATAACAAACACCGCATTAAGAGTTAAGTGCTTGACCAATCTAAAACACAATTTATCACATCAGATGCACAATAACATTGGGGCTTTTTGGTAACAACTCGAATTTAAGGTCATCACATTTATCTATACAATTCATATAAAAACATATCTCATACCGAAGGTATTTCAAAATTAGGCATATACGTCAAAAATTATATTTCGTACGTTAATATCGTATATATCAAAATTACATTAAAACATCAATTGAAAACCATATCCCCAATTTATAGAAAACTAACAGTCATTAATAAAACACATGCTCGTACGTAAAATAAACAATTAGTTCTATATAATCAGTTAAGGCCTGTCAATTTAGAAATCCATAGTAAAATCGTAAGTTCGCTTTACTATTAAAACATGCTACGTATATACGAAAAGGATATTAAACCAAATTTTAAGTTGGAAAAAAATCCATCAAATGCGTCTGAAATCCAAATCTATAAATCCAAGTTCTGCTTTCAAAATGGTTTGCCATCAGAACATATCCTTTTATAAAACAAATGGGTTGCCAATAAAAGCTATCCAGAGTGAGTTTGACCCGAGTCAACCTCCGAAACCGTTAGGGGATTTTTTGTCATCATCAAATAATCAGTAAAAATGTCATTTTTTTTCCAAATACAAGCCCGTTCCCCTGACGTTGGCTTGGGTCCAGTATTGCGTGGTGGCCGCAGCACACCAAATTTAGCTCCCCCTTGCACACGTTGAGTCGGTATATAAATATGGCATGTCAGGCCAGGAGCGACGAACCATGTGGATACATAGCACAATAACCATTGTTCACCTATAATATCCAACTACTAGCTAGTACACCACCAAATTAGACATACATACTCCCTAGACTGCGTCCAGTGTATCAGTCCCCGCATGGTTACCAACATGCTCTTAAATGAAAACTCATATTCAGTAAATAATATCATCAAAAGCAATATTATAACATCCATTCAAAACCATTTTCATAAATGTATGGCAAACATAATCATTTATCAAATATTTAGTCTCGCAAATAAAACGGTCGACTTATTCCATTTCAAATAACCAAATCAATTCAACAACACAACCCGATATCAAATATCAAAACAGATCAACTTATGCAACAAGCCATCATGAGATTTCACCATGCACTTAAAACCACTTAAGAAAACCTTAATAAACCATGCTCTTAAAAACAATATTTATAAAATATTAGAGCATTTTTCAAAACATTTTTCTTAATGAAATGAAGATAGCTACTAAGCACTCAATATTCAGGAGGTTCATATACTCCCGTTAGTTTCCTTGCAGTCATAACGACGTACTTAAACCCCCTTTCAATTTGAATCCTAAACATTTAGGAGTACGAAATAATTAGAACAAATAATGGCATTAAAGTTCTAGGCAACTCTATTTTATAACAAAAACCTAGTGTGGCGACACATCGGAAAAACAGTCACATCTTGCTCGATCCTTTACCAAATCATACAAAACCACATCCATTTGAAAGACAATTCATTATAATAAAATTTATTCCAAGGAATCATCCTCAAATTCCTCCTCCATCATAATCAAATTTCAGGTTGATTCCAAAATAGTTTAAAAGTGTCATATTTTTAGGTGAAAACTGTGCAGCTATAGAAACGACCCTTTTCTCTATCTTAGACTTAAAATCTCAACTCGGTTCCCCTAAAAAGTTTTAGAGGACTCAAAACCCTACAAATTGGGCACAAGAATGACTTAATTTGGATTTATGAAGACAGAGTTATGCCCCTCGAAAAATGCAGCTAGAATGAACTAATACAACATGGCTCTGCCATTTTCAGATTTGCGAAGCTTGGGGAAAATGAGCATAACTCAATCAATACTCAACCAAATCAGGCGAAACCAATACCAAATGAAAGCTAATTCATTGAGCTATTAGTGATTTTAAAGAATCCACATCAAATTCGCACTATAACCATTTCAAATTTATCCTCAAAATCAGTTTTCCAGTTTAGGACCTCAAGTCAGTGACATTAACTTCCAAGTCTCATAACTCCCAATCCAAGCAAAATTAGCAAAAATAGCATTTCAAAAAGTTTGTTCCAAATTCAATTTTCTATAACACTGCCAAATTTCATAATTTTTCGATATAATTTACTACCTCAAAAGTTAATAAAACAGAACCTGTAGAGTATCCTCAAACCTTCACTTAGCTTAATTACCAATGTTCATAACAAACATTTCAATCACACACCATAGATCAAAACTTACCATCATTAAATTCCAAGAATGACTCTCTTGAAGCCTTAACCCATCTACAATATTTCCATTCATGCATCCTTGGAATACACCACAAGTTGAACTTAGAACTATATCTAAAATCAACAACTAGTAGGAATCCAAAGTTATCACATCATACCTCACCTTACTTTGATCATTTGTCATGAACTTTGAGAACTTCCACAATATAATCTCCCAATCACTTTAGCAAACTAACAAATTGGTAGATGGCTTTGGTTGACAAGAGCTTAAGGATCATTGTATTGGGTTTGCATGTTAATTTAAGTGAGAATTTGCTCGCTTTGGTGTAGAGAGAGATAGCTTCAAAGCTTCAATTCCATGGAGGTCTTATAAGATAGAGAAAAAGGGAAACCAATAGATGAGTTATAGTTTGGCAAAAAGGGGGGGGGGGACAGGTCGATATGGTGGGGTTTGCCGCCCCACCATTTTCCTTTTTTTTTTTTTTTTGCTTTAGGTATAATCCCCAACATACCCTTGACCTTTAACCACCTTTCAATTTAGTGCTTCACTTTCCTTTAATCCTTTACCTTACATAATTAAATCCACTTAATTCATAATTCTCCAATTTTCTTATTTTCTCAAAAATATTCTCATATTTTAATTATCCATAAGTGAATTGATTTCTCCACTAGATATTCAGATTTCCTTTTAACATGCATATCCTTTAATTTGTATCTTTTACAATTTAACTCCTTTAGCAATTCCAAGCTATATCGAATTTGCTTAATTTGGTCGCTGCGTTACATTCATCATCATCATATTTAATAAAATTGAATAACGTTAATATTCATATTGTGATATATAACGTTAAGAATTAAATAAAATTGAATAACGTTAATATTCAAATTGTGATTTTTAACGTTAAGAATTAACTAACAAATTACTAAATAATTGAAATTAAAGTAACGTTAGTGGGACAATGATAATAAGGATTAAAGACCCATTTGTTCCTCCATATATAACTTGGCACATTAATTCCCCAAAGGAGCCAAGAATACATACATACATATATATATATATATATGCTTTTAACTTTTCTTATACTAATTTTGAAAGCAAAAACTAGGTTGGGCTTCCATATTGACTTCATATAGTCTTAACTTATTCGAATGATTTTCTCTTTTTGAGCAGGGATTCACAATATAGTCATATTTGTTATTGAGGTACAATCTTCACTATTTTATACTTAGTTGCATCTAACGTTGGCCTTTGTAGTACATGTTAGAGTCCAAAATAGCTTATAATCAGAAACTTGATCAATTCTGCCTTTTCCCTCATTTTTTTTAATCTTTTTTATTTTCTAGCAGAAGCTCAAATTTTCTGATGGAACTGTATCAACTTATATGTAAAATTTTGTTGTAATGACATTATTCAAAGCTTAGTTTGGTTGAAGGATGTCAAAGTTGGAGCATTGGATCTGATTTGTGGGGTTGGTGGAATCATTGTGAGAAAGGAAGAACCAGTGCCGAAGAAGGATGAGGAAGTGAGAATGTGCGTGGACTATCGGGATCTTAATCGAACTAGCCCAAAGGATAATTCCCCCTTGCAACATATTGATGTCTTGATAATACAGCGGGGTACTCCTTGTTCTCATTTATGGATGGCTTCTCAGGGTACAACCAGATTAAGATGGCACTGGAAGATAAAGAAAAGACTGCATTTGTGACTGCATGGGGTGTTTTCTGCTATAAAGGGATGCCGTTTGGGTTAAAGAACGCCGGGGCAACATACCAGAGGGCAATGGTGACACTATTCCATGACATTATGCATAAGGAGATAGAGGTATATGTGGATAATATGGTCGCCCAAGCCCGGTCTGCCCAAGAACATATAGTGAATTTGAGGAAGCTTTTTGAGAGACTCCGAAAATTTCAAATTAAGCTTAATCTTGCCAGGTGTACTTTAGGAGCTACATCAGGAAAGTTGCTCGGTTTTGTGGTCAGTGAGAAAGGCATTGAAGTAGATCCAGATAAAGTAAAAGCTATTCAGAATTTGCCCCCTCCGAAGAGTCGAAAAAAAGTTAGAGGATTCTTAGGAAGACTTAATTACATAGCCAGGTTCATTTCACAATTGACGGCTAAATGTTATCATATCTTCAAGTTGTTAAGGAAGAAGAGTCCAGGAGAATGGGACGAGGAATGTCAAGTGGCCTTCGATAAGATCAAAGAATACTTGTCGAATCCTCCAGTTTCGGTATCACCAGTAAGAGAGAAACCTTTGATCTTATATCTAGTTGTATTTGAAAGCTCAATGGGATGTATATTGGCACAGCAAGATGAAAGTGGGAAGAAAGAGAGAACAATTTACTACTTGAGCAAGAAGTTTACTGATTATGAAGCAAAGTACTCAGATTTAGAAAAAATGTGTTGTGTATTAGCGTGGGCAGCCCATCGGTTAAGACAATATATGCTATACCACACTACATGGTTAGTATCCAAATTGGATCCGATCAAGTATGTGTTTGAAAAGCCGAGATTGTCAGGAAGAATTGCATGGTGGCATGTACTGTTATCAGAATACGATATAGTATATGTCTCTCAGAAAGCCATCAAAGGAAGTGCTATAGCAGAATTTCTAGGAGATCGAGCTAGTGAGGATTATGAGCCAGTACATAGCCAGTACATTTTGAGTTTCCAGATGAAGACCTGATGTTTGTAGGTCAGATAGAAGAAGAAAAGAAGAAATGGAAGATGTATTTTGACGGGGCATCAAACCTGTTGATCGGTCGTCAGCAAATCATAAAAATAAAAATCCCAACAATTACTAACTAAAGATAGTTAGGGCAAGTAGGGGCCGATCCCACAGAGAGAAAGGTTATTATTCTTTTTCTTAAAACAAAACAAATAAAATAAAGAAGATTTTTGAGAGTAAAATTAAGTTAAACCAATCTAGCAATTAAAATTATCTAAGAAAACAATCAGGAAAATTAAAGAAAACAATTAATCAGGAAGCAGAAAATAAATTGAGAAAATAATTAAGAAACCCTCAAACATAGAATTAATATCCCTCTTGACAACAATAACATGGACCATTGATATCAAAAAATGATGAAAACAATGGATAGCTTGCTTGGAATTTAATTCTAAATTACCTTAATTAGATAAAGCTCTTGATCCAGTGTGAATTATCCCTTTTATTCTTTAAACAATTACCTCTTGATCCAGTGTGATAATTACTCAAGAATAAAGCATTAAAATCTAGTAATTTACAAGCACAATGGGCAATTAAAAATTGGTCAAAGATTCTTAAATCCCTTGGAAGGAAGATCCTTCGCTTCCAATTGCTACCAAACAATTAAATCCGAAGATCCTTCAAGATTTAATTTAACTAATGCTACTTAATTTATCAAGAAAGTGCTAGCTTCAATCTATCAAAACAAGCAACGTAGAATTCATACAGAGTTATTAAGAAATACCCTATTAATTTTCATATAAAAGCACAAAATCTCACCATGATATAAGTCAAGAGATCAATTAAATTCTACATTGGAGAAAAGAAAAGGATTACTCACTCATGAATTGAGTGAGCATCCAAAGAAAAGAAGAAAAACTTATATAAGGATGGGAAGAAGAGGGGGCAGCGGCTCCTAGAGCAAACTCCTCCAAATCTTCAACAATTCTTCAAAATAAAATCTCTAGATCTACATACATCAAAAACCTAGACCTAAGGTGGCTATTTATAGTGGAAATATCCCTAGAAAATCCAATCCTAACTTGGAAAGGGGTCTAAGTCGGTTTTGGGTCTAACTTAGAGTTTAAGTTAGATTAAAAATCTTCCTAGAGTAGAATCCAAGTCAAAGTAGGATCCTGAAATTTTGCTGAATTCGTGAAGGGACTTCGATGGCATGTTTGGACTTGAAAACGGCAGAACTGGGTCTTGGACTTCAAAGGAAAGTTGTAGATCTCCGAGTTAGCTTTCCAACGAGTACTCATGGGCTTCAAACGGAGGTCTGAGCAGAAAGTTATGATTTTTTTACTAAAACTGCGCCTGAATCCTAATCCTGTTAGGACTAGAATCGGGAATCTACGAGATTTTGGATATTTCCTTGAATATAGAAGTCATTAATTGGGATTTTAATTCCAATTAATAATTTATATGGGCTGAGTATTTTTCCCATATTAAATATCCAAAATTCCTTAGCTTCCAGGCTTCTTCATGACTTGTCTTCAATCCTTTGCAATTAAAGCTCCATTCTTCAATTCTTGCTTCTTGGAAATAATTCTGCAATGATCTTCAAATCTTCAAATTGTTTTCAATAAGTCTTCAAACACGAAGTTCGAATCTCCAAATCTATACTCAAAATTACTTTGCTCATATCTGTGTAAAAAGTCATCAAAATAGCTCCAAAAGTAGTGAAAATTATCAAATTATCAATTTCACATCTCATATAGACTCAAATCACAAATATTAACAAAATAGCATATATTTAAGCATAAATAGATCCAAAAACATAATAAAATAGCCCTAAAAATAGGGTTATTTTTGGCTCGATCATATTTTCCCCCACACTTGAACTTTGCTAGTCCCTTAGCAAATCAATGTATAAGTTAATCAATAAACAATTTTTCAAGAAATCAATTTGAATTCATACATACATCAAAGAATCAATTCAATCATGAAATCAAAATAACAAAGAATAATAATACTAAATCCAAAGATCAAGATACAACAAGCATCATCATTCTTAAGTAGCCATAATCAAAGTAGCTTTAATCATTTACCATTCTTCACTTTCTATAACTACTTCTTTCTATAAGCTCATGTTTTCCTCTCTTTCTCCATTATTCAAAAGATTGCAATGTCATAAATATAAATCAAGGGTCATTGTGGGTTATAATAGATTTTCAAGGGTAATTGTTTTTAGAAAATTGAGGTTACTAACCTCGAAGTGTTCATGATTTGGGGTTACTAACTTCCATTTTTAAGGCTACTAGCAGTCTAGAAGGACTCCTTCTTTTATTTTTTAGAGGGACAATATTTCTGTAATTTCATGCCTCTTATCCTCTTTCCAAGGGTTACTAAGTCCTTTTGTTAAAGAAAAGAGTGACAACAATGGAATTTTTTTTTTTTTTACAGAAATACCTCTTCTCCTCTATCATGAAAAACACTTCTTTTTATGAAAACAATTTTTAATTACCCTTTATATAGAGATAGTCCCCCACACTTATTCTTGACATATATCCATGGCATACTTTCTCAATCATAATTTCAATCAAGATTGAACATAAGTTCTAGAAATAGATAATCATAGAAGCAATTAATAAATAAGATCATATCACATACTTCAATTATACCTAATTCTAAGAAATCAAACAACATGCTATAACTCAATCAATAAATCAAACATTATTAAAATTCTAAGCATTCATCAATCATAATCAAATCAATTAATCAAAATATGCATGAAAATTCGAAATTTTATCTTCAAAAATCAATTTTCGAAAATTTTGTCAAAAATTGGGGAAAATAAGATTAATCCAAAAACAATCAAATTTTATCCTAGGTTCTCATGCAAACAACGACTATCATATGACTCAATTATTCAAGTAAAAACCCTATCAAGTATTCACCCCCCCCCCCCCCACCACACACACATAAAATTCACATTGTCCTCAATGTAAAAGCAATCAAACAAAGCATGCAATATCATCTTACCAAAAATAAAGAGTTAAGGTTCATGAAAACATACCTGGATGGCGTTGATGAAGATAATTTACGCAATCACAAAAGACAATAGAAAATTAAAGTAATAGGAAAATAAAACTAGATAGTTTATTAATGAAACTTGAAAATTAAAGACATAAGATAAAGGAAATTGAAAATTAAAGCATAAATTAAATAACTAATCCTAAGATGCATAAAAAAATAAATCTTAAATCTAAAAACTTAAAACTAAACCTAAATTGGTTTATGAATAGCCTTCTCCAATAAATTGAAGAGGTCATCCAAATTCCCAATTATGTTATTAAAATCATCTCTTAAGCTAGTAATTTGATCACTAATTTGATTGCACCGAACAAGGAAAGGGTGAAGCTCTTCCGTTTCTTGATTAACCTCCTCTTCCTCTTCCTTATTCTCATCACTAGAAGCCTCACTTGAAATTTCAATCACCATAGTAGCAATTTTCTCTTGAACTTCTTGTAAAGAAGCCTTTGGTTCAATAGGGGGTGATAGTCGATCTTCGTTCTCGTCAAGGGTAAATATAGAAGCAACTTGTTGAACCCTTGGTTGATTAGAAGATGAAGAAAAGTTGGGATCATGAAACCTTTGAGGGAAAGGAGCACAACTTATAGGGCGATATGGAGGCCTATAAGGTTTGACTCGATACCCTCCAAACCTTGGCATAGGGTTTGGCTTGCTCCATTGTTCAACTTGAGGTCTCACCATTCCATTAAAATTTATTGGCCCATGAGGATAAGGAAACCGATTTCCATAGGGATGGAATCGATTCTTGAACTCTTGGATAGCTCTCTCCTTGGATCTCATAACAGCATCATGGGACTTGTTAACCTTATTCAAAAGAAATTGATAAATCATCCTTGCTTTGAAACCGGGCTTAGTAGCAATTTCTTCCTTGGGTAGTGATGCTATCATACTCAAAAGCTCATGACAATCTTGACGAAAAAAGCTTCCTTGAAATATTTCACCAAATTGGGAGGCTCCAATTTGATTAAATTGTCTCCTAAAATTCTTGAATTGAACTTCAAAATCCATTGAAGTAAGCATCATCGACATATTCAAGTTTGGGGAAGAACTTACCGAAATTCCTTGCTTGCCTTCTTGTCGACGATTTGCTTCCTCTTAAGTCGACTAATTTCTTCTCTTTAGTCGACAAATTAGCTCTTTTGGTCGATAGTTTTGCTTCACTTGTCGACTCACTTGACTTAAGTCAATAACTCTTAGTCGACTTTGATCCCTTTGATAGTCGACAAGCTTAAGTCGATGCTTAAATCGACAATTGCTTAAGTCGACAATTCTTGCCTCTTCTTATTAACTTCTTCTTATCGATCTTACCTCTTCAAAATTTTGCTTCCAACCGAATTCTTGCTTCAAAGTTTTGCTTTTTTAAGTTGTGATGAATATAGGAGGGGTAGAGGTGCTTAAATAGTGATCAAATTCTATTCTTAAAAGGTTTTAATTAGAGTTAAAATTTAGAAACATACCTTGACTAGGAATTCTTTACCTTGTAGGAGGAGGTCATCTTTCTCCTTATGCAATTTGGAAGATATAATCCTATGTAATATAGGATTACATGGTGCAAGGAAGGAAAAGAAAAAAAAACACGTTACTCTCCTTGGCATCTCGCGGGTTGCCTATCGTGGAAGCAGTAGCGGCAGCTTGATGCACTGCCTGGTGCGGCAGCGGCAGCATCTTGCGCGCTGCTTATGCAGCAGCTGCTCGCGGCCTGTAGGCCTCAGCGCTGCCTACGCAGCAGCGGCAACAAGCTGTCTCGCGGAAGTTACGCTGGAGGCAGCTGCTAGCTGCTGCTGTTAGGGCTCTGCTGGCGTTGCTTTGCGCGCGATGCGCGCTGCCTTGCCTCGCGGGGCAACCTGGTTGCGCTCCGCTAGAGGCACTTGTTGCTGAGACATGCAGCCTCGCGGAGCAGCAACAACCTTGCTTGCCGAGGCAGTAGTGAGCCAACTGGGGTAACCTTGCGCATTGTGGTGCTAGGTTAACCGCATGGTTGTTTGCCGATGCTAATTTGGTGCAACATGGCTATACTACATCCTTGAAAATTTTTTTTTCAATGAAGAAAAATTCGTAAATTCCTGTCAAGCAAAAATTCAAAGAAAAATTAGTGTAAAAATTAAAAATAATAATAATAATAATTAATTAAAATTGGGTTGCCTCCCAACAAGCGCTTGTTTAAAGTCATTAGCTCGACTCCTTTTCTTATTCTTTGTAGCTCAAATTGGAAGATAGATGGGATCTTCCAATTTAATTTCTTCAATCATCATTGTTGGCAATGCTTCAAAATAAGGTTTGAGCCTTTGTCCGTTGACCTTGTACTGCTTTTGGTTACTTGGATTCTCGATGATCACTAATCCATTAGGATATACTTGAATTACTTCAAATGGTCCATACCATCTCGATCGGAGCTTCCCAGGATTTTCCTTCAATCGATTATTAAGGACTAAGACCTTTTGTCCTTCATAAACCGATCTTCGCAAAATTCCTTTGTCATGGATGGCTTTAGTCTTCTCCTTGTAGATCCTTGAATTCTCGTATGCTTCATTCCTTATTTCTTCAAGCTCTTGTAATTACAACATCCTTCGAATTCCAGCTTTGTCAAAGTTGAGATTGATTGCTTTATTGCCCACCATGCTTTATGCTCTAATTCCACAGGTAGATGGCATGGCTTACCAAACACAATTCGGTATGGGGACATACCAAGAGGTGTCTTATAAGCTGTACGATAGGCCCATAAAGCATCTCCTAATCTCATGCTCCAATCTCTTCTTTGAACATTGACTGTCTTCTCCAAAATCAGCTTCACTTGACGATTTGATACCTCGGCTTGACCACTGGTTTGAGGATGATATGAAGTGGATACTCGATGTCGAACTGTTGGACAATCTTGTTGCAGAAGTGAGTACCTCGATCACTGATGAAAGCTCTTGGAATGCCAAATCTATGAAGAATATTATTCTTCATAAATTTGACTATTGTCTTCGCATCATTCTTCTCGGTAGCTATGGCTTCAACCCATTTAGAAACATAATCTACAGCTAAGAGTATATAATACTTCTTATCTGATGGAGGAAAAGGTCCCATGAAATCAATTCCCCATACATCGAAGACTTCAGCAACGAATATAGGATTTTGAGTCATTTGATTCCTTTTCGATATGTTTCCAGTTCTTTGACAGCGTGGACAGGTCTTGCAAAACTCATAAGAGTCTTTAAAAATTGAAGGCCAATAAAACCCACAATCTAAGACCTTTCTTGCAGTCTTCTGGTGTCCAAAGTGACTTCCACATTCATTGTTATGGCAGAACTTCAGAACTGATTGAATCTCGTTATCCGGAATGCATCTTCTCATGACTTGATCAGAACCGTGTCTCCATAAATATGGATCATCCCAAAGATAATACTTGGCATTACTGATGAGCTTCAATTTCTTTCCTTTGCTAAGATCAGAGGGTAAACGACGAGCAGCTAAGAAATTGACTATATTAGCATACCAGGGTGGATGAGAAACGACAAAAATTTCTTCAAAGGGTAGTGCTTCGTTGATTGCAGTTTCTTCCTCCTTGCTTTCAATTCTGCTTAGATGATCAGCTACGACGTTCTCTGCTCCCTTCTTATCCTTAATTTCGATATCAAATTCTTGAAATAACAAAAGCCATCGTATAAGCCTAGCTTTTGCTTCTTTCTTTGACATTAGATATCTCAATGTAGCATGGTCGGAGTAGATTATCACCTTGGATCCCAAAATACATGGTCGAAACTTCTCCAAAGCAAAGACAACAGCTAGCATTTCTTTTTCGGTGGTGGTGTAGTTCTTCTGGGCAGCATCCAGAGTTCTTGAAGCGTAGTAGATAACATGCGGTACTTTATCAACTCTTTGACCTAAAACAGCTCCAATGGCGACGTCACTTGCATCACACATGATCTGGAACGGTAGTTTCCAATCTGGTGGCTTCACAATTGGAGTGGTGGTGAGGGCGGTCTTCAATTTGTCAAATGCTTCTTTGCAGTTGTCTCCGAACTTGAACTCTACATCCTTCTGAAGTAATCTACACATCGGTGCTGAAATCTTCGAGAAATCTTTGATGAATCTTCGATAGAAACCGGCATGGCCCAAGAATGAACGAATATCCTTGACACACGTTGCATATGGCAGGTTCTGAACAACGTCAATCTTGGCTTTGTCGACTTGCATCCCTTGTTTAGATACCACATGGCCTAGAACAATGCCTTGTTCTGCCATGAAGTGGCATTTTTCAGCATTTAATACCAATTTGGTTTCAACGCATCTTTTCAAGATTAATTCCAAGTTATGTAGGCACTGATTGAAGTTATCTCCATAGACTGTGAAATCGTCCATAAAGACTTCTATCTTATCTCCCACATAATCTTGAAAGATGCTCATCATACACCTTTGAAAAGTCGCAGGTGCATTGCATAAACAAAAAGGCATTCTTGTATAGGCATACGTACCAAAGGGGCAAGTAAAGGTGGTCTTCTCTTGGTCTTCAGGTGCTATTGGAATCTGGAAGTATCCTGAGTACCCATCCAGAAAACAATAGTAGGCCTTGCATGCTAATCTCTCCAACATTTGATTGATGAATGGTAGTGGAAAGTGGTCCTTCCTTGTTGCAGAGTTTAATTTTCTGTAGTTGATGCATACTCTCCATCCATTCTGCAGTCTTTGAGGAACTAGCTCTCCTTCCTTGTTTTCTACGACGGTGAATCCGGACTTCTTTTGAACTACTTGGACAGGGTTGACCCATTTACTATCTGATATAGCATAAATGAGACCAGCTCCAAGTAATTTGAGAACTTCTTCCTTGACGACTTCAGCAAGATTCGGGTTCAGTCTTCTTTGTGGCTGTCGAATAGGTACTGCATCATCTTCGAGTCGTATTCGGTGCATGCACACAGTAGGGCTTATTCCTTTGATGTCAGCTACGGTCCATCCAATGGCTTCCTTGTATTCTTTCAGGACTCTGATTAGTTGTTCTTCTTGTAAATTATTTAATTTACTTGAAATAACAACGGGTAGAGTTTCTCTTTCTCCAAGGAAGACATGCTTAAGTCCTTCAGGGAGTGGCTTCAGCTTGACTTCGGGCGGCTGGATGATGGATGGCAAAGGCGTCGGTGTTGGCTCCAGGTTGATATAGGACACTGACTCTTTTTCTCCAAGAGGGCATAGTGACTTCAGATCCTTGATGGTTTCTGCTACCTCTTCTGACGTCCGGACTTCTGCTTCCTTAATTTCTTCTTCATCTAGGCTCCTTGTACCAATTCAAGTTCATCTTCATGGTGGAGTGATTGAACTTGTTCAGAACAAACTTCAATGGCATCAATGGCGCAGATAGAATGAATCTCAGCAGAAGATTTCATGGCTTCATAAATATCGAATTCAATGAGTTTCCCATCAAATTCAATGCTGAGTTTTCCATCGTGGACTTCATATTTTGTTCTGGCTGTGGCAAGAAAAGGTCTTCCTAGCAGTAACAGCAAATGAGGTAGATGAAGGTCATCTTCACTCATCTTCAGAACATAGAAATCGGCAGGAAAAACAAAATCCCCAATCTGCACTAAAACATCTTCAACTAAACCCTCAGGTTTAATGTTAGTTCTATCAGCAAATTGTATAGTCAGATCAGTTTTAGTCACAGGTTCAATTTTCAATTGTGAATAGACAGAATAAGGCATGATGTTAATTGGAGATCCAAATTCACACATGGCCTTTTCTATCTGATTCTTTCCTATATTACAAGGAATAGAAAACGATCATAAGTCATGGCTTTTATGATGCAGTTTTCTTTGATATGCAGCAGATACATTCTCATTCATGCAGGCATATTTTTCAGAAAACTTACTCTTAGTCATGCATAATTCTTTGAGAAAATTCGCGTACCTGGGTCTTCTGACAACTTTATCAAGCAATGGAATATTTACCTCTATATTCCGTAGTGAATTGAGTTGCATTGCAAACCTTTGAGGGAATGGTATTGGATCATACTTCTCTCGCATCTCTTCCATCCATTCTTCTTCTGCTTGAATTTGAGCAGCGGTTGCTGGTGAAGTACGCTGACCCTTCTTGTTTTTGGTCGAAAGCTCCTTTCTTCTTGGCAATTGAATGTTGGCAACGGCATCTGGTGGTGGTGCAGCAGAAAAAACAGGTGCTGGAGGTGTTATCGGAGGTGGAAGTGGAACATCAGGTGACTCTGTCTTTAGCGCATTCCACTGTTGAGCTCCTTCGATTGAATTGACTGCAAAACCTTGTTGGGTCGAATTCAAGGGTGATTGGACAGATTGAGGTATGCATTGAGGTTCTCTTTGCATACTCAAAAACTGTGTAAACATCTTGGTGAAGGTCTCTTGTTGTTTCGCCAGAGAGGAAATCACAGTATCAAAGCGATCCATTCTTTCTTCTATTTTGGTGAGAAATTCCCTCTCTAATGATTTGGTTGTTGAGTGTTCATCCGTCATGTTGAACTGGTGGATGTTTTCTATCATAGTGTTGAGTAGTTTCCTTGCTTCTTCAGGGGTTTTGAGTGTTAGGCTTCCTCCACTAGCAGCATCAACATAGGTTCGATCTTCATAGAGAAGTCCATCATAAAAGTTCTGAATCAGCAGTGCTTCACTTAGGTTGTGGTAAGGACAACTCGCGCAAATTTTGTT
Organism: Corchorus olitorius; assembly: GCA_001974825.2. NCBI lineage: Eukaryota > Viridiplantae > Streptophyta > Magnoliopsida > Malvales > Malvaceae > Corchorus > Corchorus olitorius. The sequence continues at coordinate 23,747 of AWUE01024578.1, forward strand.
GTATCTCTCCCAGTATTGGTGCCACTTCTCTTCAGGTAGTTGTTGACAAGTTGTGATTCTCTTTCGTACATCAGCTCGCTTGGCCTCTGGAAAGTATTTGTTCAGAAATACTGTCTCCATCTCCTTCCAAGAAGTTATGGATTTTGATGGCAAAGTCAAGAACCAACTCCTTTCTTTTCCTTCCAAAGTTAAAGGAAAGGTTTGAAGTTTCGCTTGTTGTTCAGGCATCCCAGTGATTGCAGCACACCTTATAAAGAAATTTTGTAAGTGCTCATGAGGATTTTCATGAGACTCTCCTTGAAAAATAGGCAACATGCGGATCACTCCAGGATTCAGCTTGTACGACAAATCCATGGTTGGATAGTCAATGCAGAGTGGTGGCAATTCACAGTTGAAATTCAGCTCTCGTAACGAACGTTGTTGCTCCATTGGAATTTTCCTACAAAATAGAGATGATCAAGTGCAGATCGAATATAACAAAGAAAAAGAAAAAAGAAAATAATAAACAATCTCCCCGGCAACGGCGCCAAAATTTATGACCGGTCGTCAGCAAATCATAAAAATAAAAATCTCAACAATTACTAACTAAAGATAGTTAGCGCAAGTAGGGGTTGATCCCACAGAGAGAAAGGTTATTATTCTTTTTCTTAAAACAAAACAAATAAAATAAAGAAGATTTTTTAGAGTAAAATTAAGTTAAACCAATCTAGTGTCGCAATGTGCGGGTCCAGGGGTGTCCGAACCCTACCGTTTAACGACTTTAAAATGGGAAGGAAGGAGGAAACCACTGTTTCCTAGGTTTGGAGTCGCCATTAATCTTTTTTAACCTAGGTGTGATTAGTCACCTATCAGATTATTAAGTCTAATGTTAATTTAAGCTTGGCTAGGGCAACACTAAACCTAATAAACGGTCTTCTAACCAGAGTTCTAAGGTTCGGGAGTCGGGTACGTGTGGGGAAGGATTAGCACCCCCACGACGCCCGTCAAAAGACGGCACTGACTAGTCTAGACTTAACTGTGGGTTTCTATTATTGGTTGTTTCTATCTTGAAGTATTTTCATGCCATTAAAATCTACTAATCATTGACATTGAGCAAGTAAACAAGCAAAAAATGGAATTTGGATTTTTGAAATAGGAATGTCGGGAATTGAACCCGTTTATTGTTTGTTCTCTTTTTGGGCTCCTCATGAGAGGATTTTCTTTAAAACTTACCATTAAACGACTCAATTTGAAAAATGTTGTTTGACGGGAACTTTCCCACCTTGAAAACTAAAATCAAGAATGACGGGAACTTTCCCTTAATTGAAAACTAAAACCTGATGGGAACTTTCCCAATTTGCAAAAGAGCTAGATTGAATACTTTGAAAACTTGATGGGAACTTTCCCAATTTGAAAAGAGCTAAATTGAATATTTTGAAAATTTGATGGGAACTTTCCCAATTTAAAAAGAGCTAAATTGAATACTTTAAAAACTGGTGGGAACTTTCTCGACTTGAAAAAGAGCTAAGTTGAATACTTAAAAACTGATGGGAGCTTTCCCAATTTAAAAACTTAAACCTGATGAAATTCTTTTTGACTTTTGAGTTTTGAAATTTTTGGGTTTTTTTGAAGACCTTTTTATTAATTTTGAAATACTCAATTTTTGAATTTTTTTTTAATCTTGGAAAACTAAAAGAGAACAATTCACAAACACAAACTCTTTTTAATTTTGGAAAAAAAAGTTTTATTCTACTTCACTTTCAACTTTAATCTCTTTTTTTTTGAATTTTCTTTAACGATTAATTGAAAATTACTAACTCTAAACCTTAGATGCATGAATGCACGTGATGCATGTTTTCCAGTTAAATGCAATTTTTTACCGAATAATTATACAAGGAATACCATCCGGGCACCCGCCACTCATACTGGCTAAGACCCCCATCCGGATATCCCAAGTCTCGAAAGGATGAATTAAGACCGACAAGGATTGTCTAAGTCTTAATTAATCGTTCCATCATCAGATCAAGTTTAATTTACTCGCATGATAATAATGATTTGTAACAATTTATATGAAAGTAAATATGAATGCAAAATGCTTAACTAATCTGACATTTTCTTTTCTTTTAGTTTTTTCTTTTTAATTTTTAACAATTTTAAATTAAACTATCAACTTAATTATGAAATCTAAAACCAAATTTTAAGGTTAGTAATTTCTAATTGCAATTTATCAAGAGCTAATTTAATTTCTAAATTACCTTAATTTAATGAATAAACCAAATTAAAACTTACTTAATAATAACATAAATTACCTAACAGGCCCAACATCCAAAGACAAGTCCAAATGCATAAAAGTGGCAAGGCCCAAGTGCATGAATAAAAACCAAATCTTAAATTGTACCAAAGTGAAGATGGGCCTCAGCGGGTTGGTTTTTTTGGTTATCCGAGTCTGGTCGGGTCGGGTCAGTGGGTTTGCATAAAACCTTCTTCTTCTTTCTTCCCCAAAGCCAAACCCTAGTGCCCATATCAGTACTAGCGACGTTGCTCCCTTTGATCGACCCCGTCGCTCCAAACAAAGGTTTCACCGTCGAAACACCCTCAAACGAACCCTCTTTCCACGCTTTTCTTTATTCCCTCTCGAAAATGCCGAGACTTCTACCAAAAAAAAAAACCTTGATCCGGAACCTATTTCTACCAATTCCGGCGAAAATAGTCGGCAAAGTACCCTCATACTCCGGTGAAACCCTCCTCTGAACTGTTCGACGAAAAACCTCAAACTAATTCCTACGAACGCCGCCTGAACTTCCGCTACCGGGAAAGCCCTTATTCCTACCCAAACTTAAAACCCCCCCTAAAAGATTTTAACCTACACGACCTCTCTACTCGCTAGACGATGAACAGAGCCAACGGAAGACACAAGTAGCCCAAGACTTCAAAGAAAACAACGAAAGGTACTCACTTCAACTGATTTGTTTTATTCAATTCTATCCGATTTCAGTATATTTTCTGTATTGAAAGTAGGGACCTGAATCCCATACTTTGAGCTCTATATTCTAGTCAATTCTGTCTCTCCCCCCTTCCAAACCCTAAATCTCGCCCTAAAGCTCTTTTCTTTTTTTCTGTGATTGTGCTCAATAAAAAAAAAACTGGGTTCTTTTGATAGGAGATAGGAAAAATGAAACTGTATTTTTTTTTATTTGATGATTTTTCTCCCGAAAACTGAGAGAAAAAATGGACAATCTTAAGGCTTTCTTTTTTGTATTATTTTTTTGGAACCTTTTTTGAGACTAAAAAAAAATCCGAGAGTCCCCTGTTGTTGTATATTTTGTGTTGCTTGGGTTCAAGGGTTCGAGAGAGACTAAAAAAATGACGACGAGTACCCCCCCCCCCCCCCCCCCCCCCCAACCTTTTTCGTATGTGTGTTCTTCTTTTATGCTCCCTCCCGAAATGAGGAGGAAGTTTCCTCCTTTTTTTTTGTTTCCCCTTTCTAACCTTTTTTGTTCTTTTCTGCAGGTGAAACTTGATGCCCAAGTCGATTTTATTGTCAAAACGCGTGGGAGTGCTCTTAACAGTAGGTACGGTTCCCTCATTTGCCATTTCTTCATCACGCGACATCATCATTTATTTTCTACTGAATTCTCCCACTTGGCAGATCCGATGTGGCTAAAAATTGATGAGCTGGCAGGGTATTTTCCTCAGGTACTCTCTCCCTCTTTAAAGGTTTAGTTTTAGATCTTTCTCTGTTGAGTCATTTGTGTGTCTGATGGGAATGAATTTGCTTTTGTTGCTGCTGAATCGATCCTTATGATACACTGATATTTTCACTACAATGTGACATGGTTAATGAGGGACTGATTTGAATGCCTGCTGTTGATCTTTGTTTGTTGACTGGCGATTGAATGAATGCTTTGCAAATCATGCCTCTGAATGTTTATGATTAAAGTGCTGATATTTACTTAGGCCTTGGATCCTTTGCAGTTTGCACAAATGCTCCTCCTTTATCCTGTTTTGCCCCTGCTCTTTGTTGCATGATTGTTCCTGAATTGCCATGATATTAATTGTTTGGTATTGTGCCTCGAATTGGCCTTGCATGCTTGCTGGATTGTCAACTTGCTTGACTTCTCTTGAGAAAGAGTATCTTACTGCATTTGCGATCTATTGTTGCTGCAATGTGAATGTTATGTATGTTTACTAGTCCTGGAATTAAAATGCTAGACTAAAGGGACTGATGCTCATGAACCGTTGTTTATGGATATCAAAATGAGCCTAAATGGATGCTATGAAAGTGCGATAAACTTGTGGCCTAAAATTGAATGCATAAATGCTTCTACATATACTGCCCATGCAACTGAATTTGTGTTTGTTTGGCTGAATTATTGATCGCAAAATGAATGCGCATGAACAAAATGCTAGTGCTATGTGGTTGTGTGTAATGAATTGTTATGGAACATGTATGCAGGAAGTTGGCTGTCTATGTGTATATGGACATTGTGAAATCAAAGCCGAGCATGTATGCCAAGTTTGGTAGTCAGGAGTGATGGCATAAACTTGGCAAAAGGGGAGACAATGATTGCTACAAAGTTGGTGTTGTTCACAAACAATAGAGAAAGCAAAGCTAAAAGGAACCAAATCAAAGGGCCTGGGAATCAAGACAAGGGACTCGAATTTGGGGACTGGCAAAAGGAGAAGAGAATTTTATTCTTTCTTTTTTTGTATTTTTCAAATGCTTAAGATGTAAAAATATAAGAGGTAACATGTGAATATAATTAAAAGCTATATTTTTTCTGTGATGGGAAATGACATTAACAAATAACAATTGACTCTCTAATGCATTTGGATTTTGTAGCCTATTAATCCCAAATTCGAAAGATATATATCCAATTAACAAACAAAGGCCCAAAGCAAATAGTAAAAGAAGGCCAAAGAAATGGACTTGAACAAAGATAAGAGAAATGGACTTGACCAAAAGATAAAAGAGAGGAAATAAACATGGGCTTAAGGATAAGTACCTAAATAATGATCTAAGAGGAAAAAGGATTTAAATTAAGTAAAGATTAATATACCCAGACCCAGAGGAATAGGGATTTAAATTAAAATGAAGTACTAAAAATGGGTGTCTACATCTAGCAATTAAAATTATCTAAGAAAACAATCAGGAAAATTAAAGAAAACAATTAATCAGGGAGCAGAAAATAAATTGAGAAAATAATTAAGAAACCCTCCAACATAGAATTAATATCCCTCTTGACAACAATAACATGGATCATTGATATCTTAAAATTATGAAAACAATGGATAGCTTGCTTGGAATTTAATCCTAACTTACCTTAATTAGATAAAGCTCTTGATCCAGTGTGAATTATCCCTTTTATTCTTTAAACAATTACCTCTTGATCCAGTGTGATAATTACTCAAGAATAAAGCATTAAGATCTAGTAATTTACAAGCACAATGGGCAATTAAAAATTGGTCAAAGATTCTTAAATCCCTTGGAAGGAAGATCCTTCGCTTCCAATTACTACCAAACAATTAAATCCGAAGATCCTTCAAGATTTAATTTAGCTAATGCTACTTAATTTATCAAGAAAGTGCTAGCTTCAATCTATCAAAACAAGCAACATAGAATTCATACAGAGTTGTTAAGAAATACCCTATTAATTTTCATATAAAAGCACAAAATCTCACCATGATATAAGTCAAGAGATCAATTAAATTCTACATTGGAGAAAAGAAAAGGATTACTCACTCATGAATTGAGTGAGCATCCAAAGAAAAGAAGAAAAACTTATCTAAGGATGGGAAGAAGAGGGGGCGGCGGCTCCTAGGGCAAACTCCTCCAAATCTTCAACAATTCTTCAAAATAAAATCTCTAGATCTACATACATCAAAAACCTAGACCTAAGATGGCTATTTATAGTAGAAATATCCCTAGAAAATCCAATCCTAACTTGAAAAGGGGTCTAAGTCGGTTTTGGGTCTAACTTAGAGTCTAAGTTAGATTGAAAATCTTCCTAGAGTAGAATCCACGTCAAAATAGGATCCTGAAATTTTGCTGAATTCGTGCAGGGACTTCGACATAATTTTTGGACTTGAAAACGACAGAAATGGGTCTTGGACTTCAAAGGAAAGTTGTAGATCTCGGAGTTAGCTTTCCAACGATTACTCATGGGTTTCAAACGGAGGTCTGAGCAGAAAGTTATGATTTTTCTACCAAAACTACGCCTGAATCCTAATCCTGTTAGGACTAGAATCGGGAATCTACGGGATTTTGGATATTTCCTTGAATATAGGAGTCATTAATTGGGATTTTAATTCCAATTAATAATTTATATGGGCTGAGTATTTTCCCATATTAAATATCCAAAATTCCTTAGCTTCCAGGCTTCTTCATGGCTTGTCTTCAATCCTTTGCAATTAAAGCTCCATTCTTCAATTCTTGCTTCTTGGAAATAATTCTTCAATGATCTTCAAATCTTCAAATTGTCTTCAATAAGTCTTCAAACACGAACTTCGAATCTCCAAATCTATACTCAAAATTACTTTGCTCATATCTGTCTAAAAAGTCATCAAAATAGCTCCAAAAGTAGTGAAAATTATCAAATTATCAATTTCACATCTCATAAAGACTCAAATCACAAATATTAACAAAATAACATATATTTAAGCATAAATAGATCCAAAAACATAATAAAATAGCCATAAAAATAGGGTTGTTTTTGTCTCGATCACCTGTCAGGACAGGGGATATGTGCAGTATTGATATCCCCAGATGGCGATTATTTCCCAGCTACAGCCCGATTGGATTTTCCAGCTACCAATAATGTGGCTGAGTATGAAGCATGCATCTTAGGAATTCAAATGGCTTTGGACAAAAAAGTGGAGGAAATAGACATATATGGAGACTCATCCTTGGTGATTTATCAGATGAAAGGAGAATGGCAGATGAAGGAGCCAAAGTTGGTCAAGTACAAGGATTACATGGTAGATTTGATCAAGTCATTTGAAAAAGTTTCCTTCCACTATTTGCCTAGAGAAGATAATCAGTTGGTCGACGCGTTAGCAACTCTCTCATCAATGTTTAAAGTGGGAACAGATGTTGAGATTCAGCCAATTCAAGTCCAAACAAGAGATTCTCCTGCGCATGTGTTGAGTGTAGAAGAGGAGGTAGATGGGAACCCATGGTACTTTGATATTCTCCAATATATAAAATACCAAAAGTACCCAGAACATGCCACTGAGAATGACAAAAGGGTGATTAGGAGAATGGCAATGGGGTATGGTTCCAAACCATCCCTTGTTTCACTTGATCCTTCAACTTCCTTCACAAATGGAATGTCGGCAACATCATGAAATTCACCTTCAACCTTACTTGGTTCAGGATGGACGGGTTCCTCCCATGATGATGTTGCTTCGATCGATACCTCATGATATTCCCTTGCGCTTTTGGCTACCTCTTCTAGCGTCAGGACTTCTGCTTCCTCGATTTCTTCTTCATCTAGGCTCATTGTAAGTACCAATTCAAGTTCATCTTCATGGTGGAGTGATTGAACTTGTTCAGAACAAACTTCAATGGCATCAATGGCACAGATAGAATGAATCTCAGCAGGAGATTTCATGGCTTCATAAATATTGAATTCAATGAGTTTCCCATCAAATTCCATGCTGAGTTTTCCATCGTGGACTTCATATTTTGTTCTGGTTGTGGCAAGAAAAGGTCTTCCTAGCAGCAACGGCAAATGAGGTAGATGAAGGTCATCTTCACTCGTCTTCAGGACATAGAAATCTGCAGGAAAAACAAAATCTCCAATCTGAGGATGGGAAGTAGAGGGGTCGGCGGCTCCTAGGGCAAAACTCCTCCAAATCTTCACCAATTCTTCAAAATAAAATCTCTAGATCTACATACATCAAAAACCTAAACCTAAGGTGGCTATTTATAGTGGAAATAACCCTAGAAAATCCAATCCTAACTTGGAAAGGAGTCTAGGACGGTTTAAGGGTCTAACTTGGACTCCAAGTTAGATTAAAAGTCATCCTAGAGTAGAATCCAAGTTAAAGTAGGATCCTGAAATTTTGCTGAATTCGTGCAGGGACTTCGACATCATTTTTGGACTTGAAAACGGCAGAACTGGGTCTTGGACTTCAAAAGAAATTTGTATATCTCGGAGTAAGCTTTCCAACGAGTACTCATGGGCTTCAAACGGAGGTCTGAGCAGAAAGTTATGAATTTTCTACCAAAACTGCTCCTGAATCCTAATCCTGTTAGGACTAGAATCGGGAATCTACGGGATTTTGGTATTTCCTTGGATTTAGGAGTCATTAATTGGGATTTTAATTCCAATTAATATTTTATATGGGCTGAGTATTTTCCCACATAAATTATCCATAAATACCAAAGCTTAAGAATTTATCCATGACTTGTCTTCAATTAAAGCTTCAATCTTCAATCCTTGCTTCTTGAAATAAATCTTCAATGGTCTTCAAGTCTCCAATTTATCTTCAAATGGTCTTCAAACACGAACTTCGAATCTCCAAATCTATGCTCAAAATTGCTTTGCTCATATCTGTGTAAAAAGTCATAAAAATAGCTCCAAAAGTAGTGAAAATTATCAAATTATCAATTTCACATCTCATAAAGACTCAAATCACAAATATTAACAAAATAGCATATATTTAAGCATAAATTGATCCAAAAACATAATAAAATAGCCATAAAAATAGGGTTGTTTTTGGCTCGATCATATTTTCCCCCACACTTGAACTTTGCTAGTCCCTTAGCAAATCATTGTGTTAGTTAATTAAAAATCAATTTTTCTGAAGATCAATTTGAATTCACACACTCATCAAAGAATCAATTCAATCATGAAATCAAAATAACAAAGAATAATAATAATATACTAAATTCAAAAATCAAGACATAACAAGTATCATCATTCTTAAATAGCCATAATCAAAGTAGTTTTAATCACTTACTATTTTTCACTTTCTATAACTACTTCTTTCTATAGGCTTATGTTTTCCTCTCTTTCTCCATTACTGAAAAGATTGTAGTGCCATAGATATACATCAAGGGTCATTGTGGGTTATAATAGATTTTCAAGGGTAATTATTTTTAGAAAATTGAGGTTACTAACCTTGAAGTGTTTATGATTTAGGGGTTACTAACTCCCTTTTGAGGCTACTAGCACTCTAGAAGGACTCCTTCTTTTATTTTTTTTTCAGACGGACAATATTTCTGCAATTCCATGCCTCTTATCCTCTTTCCAAGGGTTACTAACTCCTTTTGTTTAAGAAAAGAGTGACAACAATGGATTTTTTTTTTTAGTATGCAGAAATACCTCTTCTCCTCTTGTCATGAGAGCACTTCTTTTTATGAAAACAAAATTTTTAATTACCCTTTTTATAAGTAGTCCCCCACACTTATTCTCGACATATACCAATAACATACTTTCTCAATCATAACTTCAATCAAGATTGAACACAAGTTCTAGAAATAGATAATCATAGAAGCAATTAATAAATAAGATCATATCACAAACTTCAATTATACCTAATTCTAAGAAATCAAACAACATGCTATAACTCAATCAATAAATCAAACATTATTAAAATTCTAAGCATTCATCAATCATAATCAAATCAATTAATCAATTTATGCATGAAAAATTCAAAAGGTTTTGAGAAAATCAAAATTTTAGCATTAATTTTAAAAATTTTGTCGAAAATCAATTTGAAAAATTGAGGAATAATATATGATCAATCAAAAACAATCCAAAAACAAACAATTTCCTATCCTAAGTTCTCATGCAAATAATAACTAGCATATGACTCAATTATTCAAGCAATAAACCTAAACCTATCAAGTATTCTCCCCCCCACACTTAAAATTCACATTGTCCTCAATGTAAAAGCAAACAATTCATGCAATAATATCTTACCAAAAATAAAGAGTTCAGGTTCAAGAAAACATACCTGGTGGCTTGATGAAGATAATTTACTCAAACATAAAGGTAATAGAAAATTAAGGTGATAGGAAAAATTAAACTAGATAGTTTATTAATGAAACTTGAAAATTAGAGACATAAAATAAAGGAAATTGAAAATTAAAGCATAAATAACTAATCCTAAGATGCATAAAAATAAATCTAAAAACAAGAAATTTAAATCTAAACCTAAATTGGTTTATGAATAGCCTTCTCCAATAAATTGAAGAGGTCATCCAAATTTCCAATTATGTTATTAAAATCATCTCTTAAGCTAGTAATTTGATCACTTATTTGGTTGCACATAAAGTGATCAAATCCTATTCTTAAAAGGTTTTAGTTAGAGTAAAAAATAAGAATCATACCTGGATTAGGAGTCCATTACCTAATTAGAAAAGGCTGTCATCATCCAAATCAATTAGGAGTCAAAATCCTAATTGGAAGAGGAGTGCGCACGAGAGGAGGAAGGTGCCGCGGCACCAAGGCAATTGCCTTGTGCGCGGGCTGGACAGGGCAGTGGCCTGCTGCTTGGTACGAGGGCTGGCCTGGCGATGCCGCGTACTGGCGCGCGGGCTAGACTGCTGATGCCGATGCTTGCCCGGGCCATGGCCTCGGCATGGCTGGTCGAGGCTCGGATGATGCCTCCTAGCTGGCGCGTGGGCTGCGCGGATGGCCTGGTGCTATCCGGTGCTGGGTCTCCGCATGGCTCGGTGTGGTCCGAGCCTTGGCCTGCTTACTGGCTGGTCCTCGCGGGGCATGGCCAAGTCATAACCGGGCTGTGGCCTGGTCATGTCCGGGTGCCATCGAGCTAGAGCCGGCCATGCGTGGTCATGCATGGTCCGAGCTTGATGCTTGGCTCCTAAATTTTTTTTTTCCTTCCAATTAAATGACAAAATTCTTTAACTGCAAAATAAAAATTAAGTTAGAAATTAAATTATTGGTTGCCTCCCAACAAGCGCTTGTTTAAAAGTCATTAGCTCGACTCTTTTTCTTCCTCTCCCTTTGTTAGGGTGGATCATACCACTTCAAAGTATAAAGCAAATATGATGAGATTCGAAGAATATGAGCACAAAAATATGAAAGATAAAAGAAGAGATAAGGAAAGAAATAACCAATTTTGTTGAGGGCGACTCCATGAATAGCTAGGAATGACAATGCCATCTTTGCTGCCGTGATTGGTTGATGCAATGGGTGCTTTCGGCATTCTTGATTGGCATTACTATCTTCGTGCCTTTGGAAAGTGTCCTCGTCTTGGCAAATCTTCTTGTCCTCCAGAAAGAATTAATCCATAGATATCCTTTCCGCGTTTTTGATTTCTTCAAAGCATTCAGACTCAAGGAGTTTGTTGATTCCCAAGAAATCTTGATCTTCATGTTCCAAAAGCTGGTTGTCAACAGAATTCCACACGATTGTGTCTTTTGGCTTGAGATGTCCGAGTTGCTCATCATCTGGTGGCTCTTCTTTTGGCTTGACAAGTCTTGGAGGAAAAGGTGGAGGGATGTCCATCTTGATATCTGCTTCCTCAATCTTGGGGACTTCCATTAGTGGAGTAGGGACGCCAGCCATGCTAGGAACACCATCGTTATTGAAGAAAAATTGAGAGAAGTTTGTCGAATCAAGTTCATATGGTTCCAAACCATCCCTTGTTTCACTTGACACTCCTTCAACTTCCTTCACAATTGGAATGTCAGCAACATCATGAAATTCACCTTCAACCTTACTTGGTTCAGGATGGACGGGTTCCTCCCATGATGATGTTGCTTCGATCGATACCTCATGATATTCCCTTGCGCTTTTGACTACCTCTTCTGGCGTCAGGACTTCTGCTTCCTCGATTTCTTCTTCATCTAAGCTCCTTGTAAGTACCAATTCAAGTTCATCTTCATGGTGAAGTGATTGAACTTGTTCAGAACAAACTTCAATGGCATCAATGGCACAGATAGAATGAATCTCAGCAGGAGATTTCATGGCTTCATAAATATTGAATTCAATGAGTTTCCCATCAAATTCCATGCTGAGTTTTCCATCGTGGACTTCATATTTTGTTCTGGTTGTGGCAAGAAAAGGTCTTCCTAGCAGCAACGGCAAATGAGGTAGATGAAGGTCATCTTCACTCGTCTTCAGGACATAGAAATCTGCAGGAAAAACAAAATCTCCAATCTGCACTAAAACATCTTCAACTAAACCCTTAGGTTTAATGTTAGTTCTATCAGCAAATTGTATAGTAAGATCAGTTTTAGTCACAGGTTCAATTTTCAATTGTGAATAGATAGAATAAGACATGATGTTAATTGGAGATCCAAATTCACACATGGCCTTTTCTATCTGATTCTTTCCTATTTTACAAGGAATAGAAAAAGATCCTATATCATGACTTTTATGGTGCAGTTTTTTTCTGGTATGCAGCAGATACATTCTCATTCATGCAAGCATATTTTTCTGAGAACTTACTTTTAGTCATGCATAATTCTTTGAGAAAATTCGCGTACCTGGGTCTTCTGACAACTTTATCAAGCAATGGAATATTTACCTCTATACTCCGTAGTGAATTGAGCTGCATTGCAAACCTTTGAGGGAACGGTATTGGATCATACTTCTCTTGCATCTCTTCCATCCATTATTCTTCGGCTTGAATTTGAGCAGCGGTTGCTGGTGAAGTGCGCTGACTCTTCTTATTTTTGGTCGGAAGCCCCTTTCTTCTTGGCGATTGAACGTTGGCCACGACATCAGGTGGTGGTGCAGCAGAGAAAGCAGGTGCTGGATGTGGCGATATGGAAGGTGGAAGCGGAACATCTGGTAAGTTCATCTTTTGTTCATACCGCTGTTGAGTTCCTTCGATTGAATTGACTCCATATCCTTGGGCATTGTTCAGCCCATTTATGCGCTCATTCATACATACTTGAGGTATACATGAAGGTGGTTGCATAGTCTTCGGTGAAAGCATAGTCATTAGGTTTGTAACCATCTTCACCAAATCTCCTTGTTGAGCAGCTATCGAAGTCACAGTTGCTTCTAGGTTGTTCAATCGTTCATTCTCGTGCTTTGATGGCGTGGTTGACATGTTTTCCTTAGTGGTATTGAACTGGTATATGTTTTAAGCCATTGTGTTGAGCAGCTTCCTTGCTTCTTCAGGGGTTTTGAGTGTTAGGCTTCCTCCACTAGCAGCATCAACATAGGTGCGATCTTCATAGAGAAGCCCATCGTAGAAGTTCTGAATCAGCAATGCTTCACTTAGGTTGTGGTAAGGGCAACTTGCGCAGATTTGGTTGTATCTCTCCCAGTATTGGTGCCACTTCTCTTCAGGTTGTTGTTGGCAGGTTGTGATTCTCCTCCGTACATCAGCTCGCTTGGCCTCTGGAAAGTATTTGTTCAGGAACACGGCCTCCATCTCCTTCCAAGAGGTTATGGATCTTGATGGCAGAGTCAAGAACCAACTTCTTGCTTTTCCTTCTAATGTTAAAGGAAAAGTTCCAAGTTTCGCTTGTTCTTCCGGCATCCCAGTGGTTGCAGCACACCATATAAAGAAATTTTGTAAGTGTTCATGAGGATTTTCATGAGACTCTCCTTGAAAGGTTGGCAGCATGCGGATCACTCCAGAATTCAGCTTGTATGATGTATCCACGGCTGGATAGTCAATGCAGAGTGGCGGCAATTCACAGTTGAAATTCAGCTCTCTCAACGAACGTTGTTGCGCCATTGGATTTTTTTCACAAAAAAGAGAAGATCAAGTGCAAATCAAATTAGAAAAAGAAAGAAAAGAAAATAAACAATCTCCCCGGCAACGGCGCCAAAATTTATGATCGGTCGTCAGCAAATCATAAAAATAAAAATCCCAACAATTACTAACTAAAGATAGTTAGGGCAAGTAGGGGTCGATCCCACAGAGAGAAAGGTTATTATTCTTTTTCTTAAAACAAACAAATAAAATAAAGAAGATTTTGAAAGTAGAATTAAATCAAATCAAACTAATAATTAAAACTATCTAAGAAAGCAATCAAGAAAATTAAAGAAAACAATTAATCAGAAAGCAGAGAATAATTTGAGAAAATAATTAAGAAACCTCCAACATAGAATTAATATCCCTCTTGACAACAATACCATGGATCATTGATATCTAAAGATTATGAAAACAATGGATAGCTTGCTTGGAATTTAATCCTAAATTACCTTAATTAGATAAAACTCTTGATCCAGTGTGAATTATCCCTTTTACTCTTTAAATAATTACCTCTTGATCCAGTGTGATAATTACTCAAGATTAAAGCATTAAGATCTAGTAATTTACAAGCACAATGGGCAATTAAAAATTGGTCAAAGATTCTTAAATCCCTTGGAAGGAAGATCCTTCGCTTCCAATTGCTACCAAACAACTAAATCCGAAGATCCTTCAAGATTTAATTTAGCTAATGCTACTTAATTTATCAAGAAAGTGCTAGCTTCAATCTATCAAAACAAGCAACATAGAATTCATACAGAGTTGTTAAGAAATACCCTATTAATTTTCATATAAAAGCACAAAATCTCACCATGATATAAGTCAAGAGATCAATTAAATTCTACATTGGAGAAAATAAGAGGATTACTCACTCATGAGTTGAGTGAGAATCCAAAGAAAAGAAGAAAAACTTATCTAAGGATGGGAAGTAGAGGGGTCGGCGGCTCCTAGGGCAAAACTCCTCCAAATCTTCACCAATTCTTCAAAATAAAATCTCTAGATCTACATACATCAAAAACCTAAACCTAAGGTGGCTATTTATAGTGGAAATAACCCTAGAAAATCCAATCCTAACTTGGAAAGGAGTCTAGGACGGTTTAAGGGTCTAACTTGGACTCCAAGTTAGATTAAAAGTCATCCTAGAGTAGAATCCAAGTTAAAGTAGGATCCTGAAATTTTGCTGAATTCGTGCAGGGACGTCGACGTCATTTTTGGACTTGAAAACGGCAGAACTGGGTCTTGGACCTCAAAAGAAAGTTGTAGATTTCGGAGTCAGCTTTCCAACGAGTACTCATGGGCTTCAAACGGAGGTCTGAGCAGAAATTTATGAATTTTCTACCAAAACTGCTCCTGAATCCTAATCCTGTTAGGACTAGAATCGGGAATCTACGGGATTTTGGTATTTCCTTGGATTTAGGAGTCATTAATTGGGATATTAATTCCAATTAATATTTTATATGGACTGAGTATTTTCCCACATAAATTATCCATAAATACCAAAGCTTAAGAATTTATCCATGACTTGTCTTCAATTAAAGCTCCAATCTTCAATCCTTGCTTGTTGAAATAAATCTTCAATGGTCTTCAAGTCTCCAATTTATCTTCAAATGGTCTTCAAACACGAACTTCGAATCTCCAAATCTATGCTCAAAATTGCTTTGCTTAAATCTGTGTAAAAAGTCATAAAAATAGCTCCAAAAGTAGTGAAAATTATCAAATTATCAATTTCACATCTCATAAGGACTCAAATCACAAATATTAACAAAATAGCATATATTTAAGCATAAATTGATCCAAAAACATAATAAAATAGCCATAAAAATAGGGTTGTTTTTGGCTCGATCAGGGTATCTCTTAGAGGGTGAAACTCTGTATAAGAAGAGTCGTGATCAGACATTACTTCGGTGTGTGAGCTCGACGGAGGCCAAGAGGGTTATGGAAGAGGTACATGAGGGATCATGTGGAAGCCATGCAAGTGCTCATAAGATGGCAATGCAGATTATGAGAGCAGGATACTATTGGTTGACTTTGGAGACTGATTGTATTGATTATGTCAGGAAATGTCACAAGTGCCAAATTTATGGGGATCATATCCATGTTCCTCCAAACCCACTGCATGTCATGACAGCTCCGTGGTCTTTTTCTATGTGGGGTATAGATGTGATTGGAGTTATTAACCTCAAGGCCTCAAATGGTCACAAGTTTATTCTTGTTGCAATTGACTACTTCACAAAATGGGTTGAGGCAGCTTCATACGCAAGTGTCACTCAGGCTGTAGTCACCAGGTTTATCAAAAAGGAGATTATTTGTCATTATGGGTTACCTGAGAGAATTATTACGGACAATGCCACCAATTTGAACAAAGGCTTGGTTGATGCGACATGCAAACAGTTCAAGATAACTCATAGTAACTCGACTACTTATCGGCCAAAGATGAAGGGAGCAGTTGAGGCAGCCAATAAGAACATCAAGAAGATTTTGGAGAAGATGACAGAGACTTATAGAGATTGGCATGAGAAACTTCCTTTTGCCTTGCATGCTTATCGGACTTGTGCTAGAACTTCAACTGGGGCAACCCCGTACTCATTAGTATACGGGATGGAAGCAGTGGTACCATTTGAGGTTGAGATACCCTCGCTAAGGGTTTATAGGGAAATCAAATTGGATGATGCTGAATGGGTTCAAGAGAGATTTGATCAGTTGAATTTGATTGATGAGAAAAGTCTAACGGCTATATGCCACGGTTAGATTTATTAGAAAAGGATGGAGCGGACATTTAATAAGAAGGTAGGCCCGAGGCAGTTTAAAGAGGGGGATTTGGTGCTTAAGAAGATCATACTAGAGCAGCGTGATCCGAAGGGGCAAATGGACACCAAACTAGGAAGGTCCGCATGTGGTAAAGAAAGCTTTCTCTGGTGGAGCATTGATTTTACAAGAAATGGATGGGGAGGTGTTATATAAACTCGTCAATGCAGATGCAGTGAAGAAATATTATGCCTGATGTTTCAAAAAAAAAAGAAAAAAGGGGAAAGGGAATAAAAAGGAGGGGTTCAAGTTGAAAACCCGAAAAGGGCGGCTCATGTGAAGGTTGGAAAAGGAGAAACTTAAGTTGAAAACCCGCAAAGGGCGGCTCAAGTGAAGCATGGAATTTATGGTTGCCAAAGAAAGAGCTTCAAAAGAGCATCAAGGTCAAAAGGGTGGAGTTTTGGTCCAGACTGAGTTGGGAACATCATTACTGAATTCGGAATCCTTGACATGTCTCTATCATCGTCGGATTATTCACCGTCATGAGGTTCTATCTTTCTAAATTTTCTTTGTTATGTTTATGTATGGAATCTTTCTCTATACATCAGCCTTCTTGTATATGTATTTCCTTGCTTATTAATGAAATATCTTTTTTCCTTCAGTCATGATTGTTTCTTTCTGAATGATTGCATCTCATGAAAGGTTGACATTGGTTTTCTTTTAAAATCATCAAAAACTTGCATGGAATTGTTCCGTTTCCATAATAAATTCAGTTATGGGATAAAAGGAACAAATGTTCTCTTGGAGCAAAAAGAGAGAAAGGAAAGGAATTCCACAACTATGGTTTGATACTTAGAGCAAGAAATGCAAAAGAAATAAGCTGGGGGCAAGGCGAGAGAAAAGGAAAAACAAAGGAATCAGGGGCAAACTGGCGATTATGATGAGCAGTAGTTGAGGAATTGAAAGTAATGCAGTAAAATGGGAATCTTTAACCAAAGGGAATTCAAAACCATATCATGAACAGTATTTAGTATTGCATCAGCATACATTGTCATTGCACTTACATAATCATACATCTTGACTTTCATCAAAGCATGATTTGTTTTGAGAAACAGGTGTTCAAAGTGATCCAGTGCGGTCTTTCGTAGAAAGTTCACCATCAGGCGACCTGGTGCGGTCATTCCAAAAAGTTTTGACGATCAGAGTTGATCCCCAGAAGATCCAGTACAGTCATTTCAAGAAGTTTTTGATGGTCAGAGTTGATCTCCAGATGATCCAGTGTGGTCGCTCCCAGAAATTTTCGACGATCAGAGTTGATCCCCAGAAGATCCAATGCGGCCATTTCAAGAAGTTTTTGATGGTCAGAGTTGATCTCCAAATGATCCAGTGTGGTCGCTACCAGAAATTTTCAATGGTCAGAGTTGATCCCCAGAAGATACAGTGCGGTCACTCCAAGAAGTTTTCAATGATCAGAGTTGATCCCCAGTTGATCCACTGTGGTCATTCCAAGAAGTTTTCAATGATCAGAGTTGATCCCCAGATGATCTAGTATGGTCATTCCAAGATCAGAGTTGATCTCCAAATGGTCCAGTGCGGTCATTCCAAGAAGTTTTCAATGATCAGAGTTGATCTTTAAATGATCTAGTGTGGTCTTTCTAATAAGTTTTCAATGATCAGAGTTGATCGCCAATTGATCCAGTGCAGTTGTTTCAAAAAGTTTTTGATGATCAGAGTTGATCTCCAAATTGATCCAGTGTGGGCGTTCCAAGGAAGGTTTCCATGACCAAGGTTGCATCTTAAATGATCCAGTGTGGTTAGTTAAGACGTTCAAGATTAAAGAGTACGAGCAGAAAGAAGAAAAAGAGTTCAAGCACAACGATGTCTATGCCTTTGTGTACTCCCTATTCATCTAGAAATACGAAAAGAATGCCTTTACGTTTTTCAAGATTCTCAGAAAGTCCACAAAGAGGGGCAGCTGTAGACACCGAAATTTAATTTAGGCTAAGTCAAAGTTTAGTTTTTGTTTAAGCCCAATGATGTGGCCTGATTAGGTTTGGGTTAGATATTTAGGTTGGGTTTGGGCTTTAGTAATTTATTTGGGCCAGTTAAGTGGGTCAAATAATTATTTATAGCACATGTAAAATAAGTCTGTGTAGGGAATTTCCTGATAGTTTCCTACCATGACTTACTCCCAAAGAATTATTGGCTTATATAAAGGCTTTTTTTTTCCCAACCCTAGGGAGACTGGGAGAGGGATAAATAGTCGCACAGATACAGAGGGAGGCGCAGATTTTTCTCGATTGCACCTTTAATTCGTCGCACTAAATTTTGAAAAAGTTTTTTTTTTTGGAGTTTGTCTGTTATTCTTGTTTCTTACAGATCGCAAAGCAAAATAAGCAATAAAATTCAAAGGTACATTCAATACCCTTGTTTGCACATATAATGTTCCATTAGCCTTTCCTTGATTTCTTTATTTTTAATTTTAATTCCAATTCGTTTTCTTTGTACCGTTTCTACTTAATCTCTTATATTTATTTATATTATATTTTCTTTTTCTCTTTATTTTCGTTGACCAATCTTGATATTTGAATTGCTTTCTTTATTATATTTTTGTCTTGTTCTTTTATTGGTATATATAGTAAAAAGGTAAATTATAATCATGTCGATTTTTTTTTTTTGCAAATAAATTAAAAGTCAAATCCTAAGTCTAATGGATTCTGTTAATTTAATTTTTAATAATTTAGTTTTAATTAGATCCAAATTAGGATTAGTTAGTTTATTTTTATTATACTTGTGCATGCATATTTAATTTTTGTTTATTAATTGCTATTAACTGTCATATGACTTAAATTTAATTTGACTCCCATGATGGGAGGGTAATTTGGGATTTCGACACTTCGTTGTTGGTTTCAGGTTATTCTCCCTAGACTTAGAATTTCCAAAGGGTATCTAACCAATACAGTGGTGGGTGCCTGATGGAATTCTTCGTATAATCACTTTGGCAATTTAAAATAATTCGGATTTCCATGCATCACTTGCATCATCCATTTTTTTTATTAGGTTTATTTAATTAGGTTAAACAAGATTAGGTTAGTTATTTAAAAAAATAAAAAGACCAAAAAAAATTGTTTTTTTTAGTTGCTAATTAGATTAGGTTTAATAAAAACAATCATTCTCTTTTAAACCGTAGATTTAGTTAGACTAATGGTACTGTCATTTGACGGATGCTTCGGGGGTGCCGATCCTTCCCGAGCGTAACAGACTCCCGGACCTAGACTTAGGTTAGAAGATCGGGCCAGTAGGCTTAGTCAGGTTTTTTTGCCAAGTGTGGGACCTAACTAGGTTTTAATGGTAAATAGGTGACTAATCACACCTATTAATTGGTTAGTGGCGACTCCTGTTGTTTAAGTCGGAGCCATAGGGTTTCTGGACCCGCACGTTACGACAGTGTTTTGTTAATGATCTTTAGGTTTACATCATTGGGTTTACTAAATCATAACTAAGAGGGTGTTCAACCTGAGGAGCCGCCAATTTGGCTGGACATCTTATTTGCTAGTAGTGTTTGCTTTACCATTTTTGTCATTGTATTGGTAAAGTTCATATTTGGATTTTAATACATAATTATAATTATAATGCAAAATCATATTCATCATATTCACTTCCTTTCTTATCAAAAATCTAATTGTATACATTTTTTTATATTTTAATTAACCAGACGATCCTGATAGACTTGTACTTACTTTGCATAAAGGCTGGAAAAGAACGCTAAAATTTCAACTTTGCATATTTAGGCCGAATTGCAGTTTTATTTGGGTTTCGTGCGACAGTCGTGCAGTCCATGTTCATTGTAGTTTTAAAAAGTCTTCAAACCAACTTTTGTGTTTAGTATTATGTTCATGAAAACCGTCTCATTCGCTTATTTCCGTTGTGTCACACTCAAATTTACACATGAAGTACATCATCATTCAAATATATAAGTTTCCTACTAATTGCGTAAAACTTATTTTCATCGTTTCGTTTCTTCGCTCTTGATCAGTAATGAGAATTTTGTATTATAACTCGCTAATTATTTATTTTACTTACATTTTATTTTGGTAGGGGAGCTTAGGGAAGTAACCTTCTCGATTATAGCTTTTCTATTCCACCAACTCAATCAGCATCAATGCTTACGGTCACTCCTGTTCTAACTTATTTATTGCCATTGTTATTTAGGTTTGTAAAAAATTATAATAGATGCATGTTTAATTTTATAGATAATGCTATATGGTAGAATACTGGTGACTTTTGTCTGAACTATTTTAGTTAGAGACGGAACAATTTTTGTAGGTTCGAAGCTTAGTACCTAAGCTAATTAATGTGGATTTCTTATTGAGAACTTCTTGATTTACTAGACGAATTTATTGCACTTTTGGGTCACATTGATTTGAAATCAACTTCAATTTAGAATAGGCAGAATTGTAATTTTTGTAACTATCTTTTTGTTTCTATTCAGGATGGAACCTTTTACATTTGGCGATCGAGCTAATAGAGCTAAGCTGGCTGGCATTGCCATCGGCATGGTTGGTGTGTTGTTAATGACCATTTATGAAGGGAAGGAATTCTGTTGGTTTACGTTATTGGACTTATTGAATCATAACTACAATGGTGCTCAACATGAGGAGCCGCCAATTTGATGGGCCCTCTTATTTGCTAACAGTGTTTGTTCCGCCATTTTTTTTCATTATATTGGTAAGTGCATATTTGGATTTTAATACATAATTATAATTATAATGCAAAATCATATTTATCATATTCACTTCCTTTTTATCAAAAATCTAATAGTAGACATTTTTATATTTTAATTAACCAGACATTCATGACAGACATGTACTTACTTTGCATAAAGGCTTGAAAAGAACTCCAAAAGCCCAACTTTGCATATTTAGGCTGAATTGCAATTATGTTTGGGTTTCATGCGACAGTTGTGCTGTCGATGTGTAGTGTAGTTTTAAAAGGTCTTCAAAGCAACTTTTATGTATAGTTGTATATTAATGAAAACTGTGTCTTTTGCTTATTTCCGCTGCGTCACACTTAAATTTACAATGAAGTACATCATCATTCAAATATAATAATACTACTTTCTTAGGGTGAAAGGCCTCGTAGCAATGATAAATCGACTTCGTCTAACTAATATCAGAAAGAAAAAAGAAAACTCAAAAAGGAAGAAAATTATAGAATAAGCCAACCGAATTCATTATGTTGAGGTATTTTTAACAGGGTGAGAAGTGCTTGTAAGATCAAGGTAAGAATGAAACCAAGCTAGAACGACAGTTTGTAAGAAAGAGCTTTGGATTGCTCTTACTTGGGTTGCTCTTGGTTCGGATTGCAAGTGCCATAACATCCTCTATTTATAGGAGATCTTGGCCATTAAATTTGCATTCAGCAAAAAAAGGGCCAATTTTCATAGGAGAAAATATATACTATTGTTTAACCAAAAAAGAAATTATATTTTTTTGATCAAGTAGATTTCAAATAGCAAGGGCCAATTTTAGAGTGGCAACATCATAACTGCTACTCTGCATCTGTCATTTGAACATGCATTTCTTCTTAGTTTTAGCACTCTGCTACAACATGCATATAATGGTTTAAAGAGATGAATTTCATAGCTGGCTTTACCCTAATGGTTAATAAAGTAAATTATAGATAAGAATTTTCCACTTTTTCATAAAGAAATAATTTGACTAATCAATTACTTAAGCATACGAGATCTTCGATGAGAAAAAAAATAATCAATAAAAGTGTTGCGCCAAAAATCTCTTGAGATTTAAGCAAAAAGAAATAGTAGCGCCAAAAATCTCTTAAGATTTAAGCGAAAAGAAATAGCAAGGGTGTGCTAGTCAATTTGCTGAAATAGATAAAGTGTTTTGCAGAAACAGTAAATACGCGTTTGTAGCGTTAAATTTAGGATCAGACTGAGTGATTGTGGGGACTGAATCAAAGTCACACCGAAACATTTAATTCATTGATTCCAGATTCATAATCAAAGGATTATACAAAAACTTTCTAAATAAATTTCATGGACCATCTTATTTGCTAGCAGTGTTTGCTCAACCATTTTTTTCATTGTATTGGTAAGTGCATATTTGGATTTTAATACATAATCATAATTATAATTATAATGCAAAATCATATTTATCATATTCACTTCCTTTCTTATCAAAAATCTTATAGTATATTTTTTTATTTTGATTAACCAGACAATCATGACAGACATGTACTTACTTTGCTTAAAGGCTTGAAAAGAACTCCAAAAGCCCAACTTTGCATATTTAGGTCGAATTGCAATTATGTTTGGGTTTCGTGCGACAATTGTGCAGTCGATGTGCAGTGTAGTTTTAAAAGGTCTTCAAATCAACTTTTTTGTTTAGTTTTATGTTCATAAAAACCTGTGTCACACTCAAATTTACACATGAAGTACATCATTATTCAAATATATAAGTTTCCTATTAATTGCCTAAAACTTATTTTCATCATTTTGTTTCTATTGGCTCTTGATCAATAACGAGACCTTTGTATTATAACTTCCTGATTATTTATTTTATTCAAATTTTATTTTGGTAGGGGAGCTTAGGGAAGCAACCTTCTTGATTATAGCTTTTCTATTCCACCAACTCAATCAGCATCAATGCTTACACTCACTTTTATTCTAACTTATTTATTGGCATTTGTATTCAGGTATGTTAGAAATTTTAATAGATGCATGTTTAATTTTATTGATAATGCTTTATGCTAGAGTACTGGTGACTTTTGTCAGATCTATTTTAGTTAGAGATGGCCCAATTTTCGTAGGTTCAACTTTTAGTTACTAAGATAAGTAATGTGGATTTTTCATTAAGAGCTTCTTGATTCACTAGACGACTTTAATTGCACTTTTGGGTCACATTGATTCGAAATCAGCTTCAATTTAGAATAGAGAGGATTGTAATTTTTGTAACTATCTTTTTGTTTCTATTCATGATGGAGCCTTTTACTTTTGACGATCGAGCTGATAGGGCTAACTTGGCTGGCATTGCCATCGGCAAGGTTGGTGTTTTGTTAATGAACCTTTGTAAAGGGAAGGAATTTCATTGGTTTACGTCATTGGACTTAATGAATCATAACAACGAGGATGTTCAACATGAGGAGCCGCCAATTTAGCGGGCCATGTCATTTGTTAGCATTATTTGCTCCGCCAATTTTTCCATCATATAGGTAAGTTCATATTCGAAACTTCACCTCCGTCCGATGTCGCATGTGCCCTCACACATCGTCGCCGGATTCTTCACGCATTGTTCCACAAGCCTATTTCTGTTACATCTAATTCTCCCACATCAGCACCTTTGACTATTGACCCGATCACTTTACATTTTGGCTTTGATTGACATTTTCCATGTCATCCTTGACCCGCAACATCACCGGTCTGTGGTAATGTCTTCATTGATTTTGGCCGTTGACTTCGATTGATGACTTTGATCTCCGAGAGTAAAACCTCCTTTCTACATAATTTTGATCCCTGATTTCGTTTTTGGCTTGTGTTTTAGCAAATCTTGTTAGTATTTACACGTCCCCCGTGCCATTTTGTCTAGTTGTTATTGACCTCTTGGACTGTATTCTACCTTTACCTGATGTTCTTGTGTTCTGGTCCCGTGTTCTATTTTTGACCTTTCGATCTCGTATTATGTTTTTGATCTTTTGGTCTCGTGTTGTACTCTTGATCTGGCAATCCTGAGTTTTGCAGCCAGTCCGATATTCCGCTATCAGTTCAGTTTCCGTTGCCTATTCGGAGTTCTGTAATCAATCTCGTATTCCGCTTTCTATCCAAACTCTGCTCTCTATTCGTTGTTTCCTACCCTGCCTATTCTGATTCTGATCCATCATGTGATATTCAAATTGGCCTCAGTTTGAAGCCATGTTGCAGGCATCGCGCACGCGGGCACACGACGCCCCGACTCGAGGGGTGTATGGGGGAGACAGAGTCGCCACTAATATTTTTTATGGTGTGATTAGCCACCTATTGACCTCTTTTGGTTACCTAATTCCATCACCTTGCGATGATCCCAGCTAACACAAGGCCTGATCTACTTTACCAAAGTTAGGTTCGGGAGTCGGTTGCGCCCGAGAGTGGTTTTAGCACCCCAGCACGCCCGTCAAAGATGGTACCTCTGAAAGTCGACCTAATGGGCTTAACTAAAGGGTTACTTAGGGTTTCTTATCTTGCATTAAGGTTTGCTATTAGCTTAACTATACTGAATTTAGCTAATAATTACCAACTTATCTGAATGTTCCTTACTACACCGGGTGCTGTTTTGCTGACCACCTACCTTTTTTGAACTAGTTTATTAACTATCCGGAATGGATGCATGTGATGCATGTACCAATGGATTTTAGTTTGTCGGCAAAATGGAATTTCCTTGGAATCAACTTTGAAACCTTTCCCACGCAGTGTGGGGGTATCCAAAAAATGACTCAATCTCGGAGTAAGCCTTGAAATTCGTGCCCAGGCACATTTATCAAAACTGACCCGTCATAGTCGAATCTACCGTTTACCGGCTTTTATTAAGCAACTTTGCATGGATGACACATAAGATGCATGAGAGGTTAATTTTATTAATACATTAACGACTGTCTACCCAAAGTCGGCTCCGTAAACCCTTCTCACACATTGTGAGGGTATTTACGAAGTAATCGGTCTAGAAAGACTCCCTAGAGTTTGTACCCAAGCATGGTTACTCGAGACATCTCTCATTATAGCAAAAGACCGAAGTTAATGCATTTTCCACATGCGAGGTGGTGTGTTGAATGCAAACGCCTAGCTAAATCTAGTTTAATCAACTTTGACTAACTAATTAACCATTAGAACTTAAGGTTGGTTTAATCACAAAACTACTGAGGATTTACTTAAATCTTAAGTATATGATGAATTAACCATGGTTAGTTACCTAAAAGCTCCATCTCTAGGTATTCGGTTACTTAACCTTATTTCCAAACTTATCAAATTCATTTAAGGATTTACTTAAATCTTAAAAGAATTATGAAAGTTTCCCAAAGGGTTTATTAACTAAAGGTTTTAATCTCTTAATTAAACCTTAAGTTTTAGGTTACTTAACCTTAATTTTAAAATTCAATTAAGGATTCACTTAAATCTTAATGAATTGTGAAACTTACCTAAGCTTTTTCAGCTAAAGGTTATAATATAATCACTTAATTAAACCTAGAGTTTCAAGGGCTGGAACTGCACAAGGACTCAAACTCTCCCGAATCAACCCCTTTTGCAACAACTCCTCCACTTGCCTTTGCAACTCTTCATACTCCTTAGGGCTTATTCTATATGCTGGTTTATTAGGCAAAATAGAACCAGGTATGAGGTCTATTTGATGCTGAATATCCCTCAATGGTGGCAAACCAGCTAGAATCTCATCCGGAATCACATCATTATATTCTTCAAACATTGGAAGCAACTTTGGATGCAAATTCTGGACCTGCACATCATCATTTTCCTCAAACATCACCAAACCAAATGGAATAGGCTCACCTTTAAGCTCTCGGGTAAGCTCCTTTCTAAATAAAAGCAAGCTCTCTTCCTTTGGTGTAGGTGCTAAATTTGGCTCCTAAGGAGCCAATGTGACCTTTCGGCCATCCTTCCTCAAAGTACAAGTGTGAGCATGTCCATCATAAATCACATGCCTATCATACAACCATGGACTTCCAAGTAGCAAATGACAAGCATCCATAGGTACTACATCACACCAAACTTCATTTGAATAGTATTTGCCAATGGAGAAAGCAACTAAGCATTTCAATGTCACCCTCAAATCAAATTTTTCTTTCAAGCAGCTCAACTTGTATGGACTAGGGTGAGGGACGGTCTTTAATCCAAGCTTTTGCACCATTTCCTCCAAGGCAATATTTTCAAAGCTACACTATCAATGATGACCATACATACCTTCCCTTGACAAGTACACCAAGTGTGGAATACATTTTTTCTCTTCCAATCTTCCCCTTCTTCAATTTGAGTCATTTTAAAGCATTGTTGCACCATAATGAACTCTCCTTGATCAGCATAAGTGAGTTCCTCATCATCCTCGGGTAACTCCTCAACAACCTCTTCATGATCACTCTCATCTTCCTCTACAAGTGTAACTACCCTCCTATTAGGACAATCTGCAGCCATATGCCCGAAACCATGGCATTTGAAGCATTTTCTCTCTTGCCTTAATTTAGCTCTCTCGGCATCATCTCCAACTTTTTTGCATTTCTCCTTCTCAACAACTTTCGGTTTAGGCACAAATGGAGACTTTGAAGTTGTCCCCTTGCCAAAATCTTTGCTTCCATATCTCACAGCAAATTTGGCTTTGAGTTGCTTCTCAACTCGAAGAGCTAGCTTGGTTACATCATTAAGAGTCTAATAAGGCTGCAAGGGTACAACATTAGCAATATTAATTCTCAAACCAGCCAAGTACCTTGCTATTGTTTGCTCCTCGGGCTCACTAATATTAGTCTTAATCATCAAAGCATCAAACTCGGCCGTGTAATCCGAAACACTCATGGCACCTTACTTCAAGTTTTGGAGCTTGATAAACACCTCTTGTTTATAGTCCTCGGGCAAGAACTTTTTGTTCAACTCTCGGACCATCTTATCCCAAGTCCGAATCTTATCTTTGCCACTTATTTGCCTTTGTTTCATCAAGTTCTCCCACCACAAAGATGCATGCTTTCTAAGCTTGATAGCAACAAGCTCCACTTGCTTATTCTCAAGTACTTCTTGATACTCAAAGATCCTTTCCACCGTGTGTAACCACTCAAGGAAATCATCTGGTTGGTCTTCCCATCAAACTCGGGCACTTCCACCTTTGGAACAAAGTTGTTCACATAATGAGCTTGAACTTCTCTAACTTGCTGAATTCGTTGGTTATTCTCCCTTACCTCCTCAACTCTATCATTTCTTCTTTGCTCATCATGTTGCCTCCTAATATAGGCTCTAACATCATCCGGATGTAGAGGCTCACTAGAACTAGAGCTTGAGGCTGCATCTCCACCATGTCTTCCTCTTCTTGAGTTAGACTTCCCTTCACTCTCTTCACGGTGGTGCTCCCTTTCATCCACCATGTGAAGTCTATTTTGAAGTGTTTCAACTAAGGCTCCAGGGCCTTCAACCGTACATGACCCGCAACTCTACCGCCATCATTACCTTGTTGAGACATGATGATCTCCTCACAATCAAAGCTCTGAATACCAATTTGGTACGGGGTTGCTCTAATAAAGCTTGAAATTGAGTTGCTCTCACTTAGACCAAATGGAATCAGTGCTTAAAGTGCTTAAGGGAGACCACTTCAAATCTTAAAGGTATGTGTTTAGGGAAGTGTTTAGGCTAACTAGTTTAATTCAACAAGGAATTGAAGAATATAAGCACACGGACTCAAGAACTCAAGGATACAAATTTCATCACCAAGAGCTTGAATCGGTTGAAACTCACCACCAAGTGATCCAATTTGATACAGAATTCACCACAACTTGAAATCAACTAGGATACAGATACTTCTTGTATTTCCAAATCAAAGAGATACAGATTACACCACTCAATTGATTAGGAAAGCTTCTCGATAACCTAGACAAGGTTACAAGCTTGAACAAAGTTCATGAAATTCACAATAGTGCTCAAAACAGCTTATATATGCTGATGAGCACTTAAACACACTAAACTAGAGCTAATTAAACAAGCTTAACATAAATAAATCACAACTTAACTAAAACAGCCCCAAATTAGCTAGAAATGCTAATTACGTGCTCAAAAGTAGTATGAACCCGATTTGGATTGTAGGTGGCTGAAACTCATCTTTCAATGCTTGAAATGATGAAGCTTCATCAACTCGCATCAACTTGCAACATAGAACAATCACAAACAAGAGCTTCATCCGTGGGTTTTCCAAGCCTCAAATGTTTACCTACATGTGTCAAATGGGGAAAGGTGCTCATCTACATGTGGCATGAAGTGAGAGGTGCTTCCATCCACATAAGCTTCAACTTGGGGAGGTGCTTGCTTAGCTCCACTGTGGCTGCCATTGTCCCATTCAAAGTGACATGCCATCAAAGTAAGGTGCTCACCTGGCAAGGTGTTTGCTTTACTAATTGCATCATCTTCACCTGAATCACCTCCTAAGCTCAAATGAGACACTCCCGTGTCATATTACACCAAATTAATGTTAACAATGCCTTTCTTTAATGTAAATTGAAAGATAAAGTTTATATGAGGCAGCCACTTATGTTTGTTGATAAAGCTCGGCCTTATTATGTTTGCAAACTGCAAAAAGCCTTATATGGTCTAAAACAGGCACGCAGGGCTTGGTATTGTGCATTGAGTAGCTTACTTAAAAGCTATGGGTTTGAGAATTCTGTTGCAGATACTTCTCTATTTATGTTCAACAAAGATTGCATTTTAGCTTACATGTTAGTATATGAGTTTTTGAGAAAGTTTAATGCAGATCTCTTATCCAAATTCTCTCTGAAAGATCTAGGAAGCCTCAACTACTTTCTTGGTGTTGAGGTTGAACATCACAACATTGGCATTTTCCTCTCTCAAAGGAAATACATATTAGATATTCTGTAGAAAGCAAACATGAGTGGAGCCACAACATTCAACACTCCAATGTCCACTTCAATTTCACTTAGTCTCAATGATGGCACTACCTCTGTTGATGCTCATCAGTTCAGACAGATCTGTGGTTTCTTACAGTATTTGTCCTTAACCAGACCTAACATAAGCTTTGTGGTCAACATATTGTCACAATTTATGCACAAGCCTACAGAGAAGCATCTCCAAGCATTGAAACAAGTTCTCAGATACCTAAAAGGAACTCTTCATCATGGCCTTGTGATCCAGAAGGAAGCAAAGAATAATCTAAAAGCTTACTCAAACTCAGACTAGGCTGGTAACCTAGATGACAAGAAATCGACCTCAGCTTACATTGTCTATCTTGGCAATACACCAATATCCTGGAGCTCTAAGAAGCAAAAAAACAGTTGCAAAGTCATCCACAGAGGCATAATACATATCAATTACAATGACAGAGTCTAAACTTGCTTGGATTAAGTCATTAATGAAGGAATTGCACATTCCATCTTGTTCAAATCCTATCATTTAATTTGATAATCTAAGTGCAACGTACACATGTGCCAATCCAGTGTTCCACACTCGAACGAAGCACCTTGTACTTTATTATTTCTTTGTTAGAGAAAAGGTCCATGCTGGGGAACTTCAAGTCAAGCACATCTCCACCAAAAATCAGTTAGCTGATGCATTGACCTAGCCACTTTCCAATAACAGATCTCAAATGCTCATATCCAAGATTGGTAATCTAGATCGATCCACCATCTTGCGGGAGGATATTAGAGGGAAACCGAATTTTTCAAATCCAAAGGATAGAAGCTAAGCCTTATTACAATCTGTTACGTGTTTAAATTCACATGTAACCAATGTAACCATCACTACTAGAAAATGAAGCAACAGTGACAAGAAAATTTTTGTCACAATTATTCTATCACAAAAATTTTGTAATTGTGACAGATTTGTTACCGAATTGTTACAAGATTGATGGTAAAATAATTCGAAATAGATTTGTGACTGCTTTTGTAACAGACTAGTGACCATAATTGTAACAAAGCACTGGTTGGTCACAAAATTCCGTTACAATAAAGTTTTGAGCTAGTAAAAATAACTATAACACCACAAGTGACAAATTATTGTCTAGGCAGTCTCAGTCAATCAAAAAGATGTTTACCATTTTTATTGTAACAGATAATAGTGACAGACATGTGGTTTCAATTGTTTTGTGACATAATTTGTAACAAAGTTGTAAAAAAAAAAACTTGGGGGGAAAAGTGGGAAAAGAAGGCGCCATTGTTTTCTTTTGTGACAGATATCTGTCACAAATTGGTAGTATATAAATAACTAGGTCCTTTTTTGCTTTTTGCCTTAGAAAAAAGTGGGAAAAGAAGACGCTATTTTTTTACGTGGGAAAATAAATCTTCGCAAAATTATATTTAGTAACGGTTGTTTGTGACAGATATTTGCCTCACCTCCAACATCAGGGGTCAGAATCGTGGATTTACGACACCTAGCAATCCATCCGATAGGAAAGCCATAGAAATTTATAAAAATCAGTAAGTATCATCTTTTATTCATAGTTACTGCAGATATGATAGTATGCTAATCAAATATCTTTGTTGTTTCTTTCTGTATTATCTTGTTAAAAAAACTTGTTTAGATTCTTACTTGCATTTGTGTATTATTTTTCAACCTTGTTTTCAACCCCTTTATATAATTAACTTGTTTTTTTTCTTCTTTTTATATGTGAAAGTGTTTTTATATGTGTTGGTGATAAGGAAAGCGGAGTTCCTGGCACTATCACTACCATTTTGAAGTCTTATTACTGTGGCCGATGGTCTACTTGGACGGATGTGCCTGACAAAAATAGAAAAAACTATTGGAGAAAGTTCCAAGTACTACTTATACAATTATATAAGTTTCTTTCTTTTTTTTGGTTGTGTGTGGGCTTTTTGTAATTAAAAGTTTTCTGTTTTGTGATTGTCAAATTACATCAAATGTTTGATAAATTGTTCCAAATATAGAATAAATATAAGTGGTCTGAGAGTGAACATGCCCGCATAAGAAAACTCTTTTTCTCAACTATTGGAAGGGCATTTTCTACCATGATGAACAAGGCAAGAGAATGGGCAATGAGAAAAGTTAAGACAACTAATATTGCAGAAACCAATGAGTATTTTCCAGAGTTTGTTGGGGCTGAAATTTGGGTTTGGTTGATTGACAATGTCTGGACAACGGACGATTGGTTGAAGAAATCCAAGGCAGGAAGTCAGAATCGTCTAAACCATAAAGATGGTTCCATCTCTAAACATACAAGTGGATCAATCCCAATGCTTCTACATGGGCACAAAATGGTAAGTAATTAGTTAAGGGTTGATTTAGTTAACTTAAAAATTATCATTCTGAAGTATAATTTTTTTATTAATATAGGAAAAAAAGCAAAAACATTTTGTCTTAGATGCTGAGGTATTTGCCAAAACACACAAGCATGTAAATGGTGAATTTGTGGACAACAAGTCCAAGAATGTTAGTGTAAGTGTAACTTGTTCTACTTTTAAACTTGTTGAATGGTAGAGATTTTACAAATTAAGTTGTATGTCGCAATTATATATAATATAATGCATTTAAAGTAGCTTGTTTGATGCTGACAAGGGTGGAAACATAAACAAATTAGAGCTATAAATTTGCTGAAAACATGTAAGATGAATAGTGCATATACTTGTTTATCATTGGGATATTGTTTAACTGGTGTAATTTGTTTTTTTCCGAATTGTTGTAGGTGAAATATGCTGCTGAAATGGTTGTAAAGTATGGTAATGCTGCTGTGAATCATGAATTTGATCCTGAGGTTTGGAGCAAAGTGGTTGGAGGTGTTGGCCATGGCTACTTGTATGGATTTGGGAGGGGGGACCCTAGATTGATATTGGGGACTTCACATGACTCTTCCATGTCTGAACCTTGTAATGAAAAGTCAAGTCAATCTGCTCGTATTGGAACCCAAGCTGAAATGGAAGAAATTGTCAAACAAGTCTTAAATGGAGTTCTTCCTCAACGCCTTCAAGATGCCTTAAAATATCTGGGTTTTCAACTTCCAAATCCACCAACTTCTGGATCTACTCCAAGGGTGATGGTGTTGATAATGAGGAAGGAAGGGGAAATGGTGATGGTTTAGAAGGACACCAGAATGCTTGAAAATGGTATGTGTTTATGAAAGCAAATCTTTTGGTACATATATATGTTAGTTTGGCTACCTAGTTGAACACTAAATTAAGATATAGGTATTTAGGTAGTCTTTGTCCATGATTTCACCAAGTCTTTTGATTAGTATTATGAAATATTTCAGATTGTTGGTTATATACTATTACCTGGTGAACGGAACAATGTTTCAACAAAGTCTTTTGTTTATAGTTTATAGTACGTGGTGAATGGAACAATGTTTCACCAAAGTCTTTTGTATCTAGTTTATAGTACTTGGTGAATTGAACAATGTTTCACCAAAATCTTTTGTTTATAGTACTTGCAATTGGTGAATTGAACAATGTTTATGCAAATGTGGTTTAATGAGAAAGCCGCCATTTTGAAGTGTATGAATGTATGCAAAATTTATTATTACCAATACTAAATGTGGAGAAAATATTGTATGGTAAATGGAGTATTTTAATCTTGTGACAGGTTTCTTAAAAATTGTGACTCATTTGTGACAAAATACAACTAAATTGTTACAGTTTTTTGGATTTGATAAAGATTGTAACGGCATAAAGCCAAATTTAGAACCCAATTAAAAAAATTAGTTACAAAATTTTGTAATGCAAATTTAATAATAGTTACAGATTATAGTGACGACATTTTGTGACCGTATTAAACTCAATAACGGAGTGAACCAAAGGGCTATAATGAATTTTGTAACAACCAATTCAAATTCAGTGACAGATATTAGTTACAACAGTAGTGACGGAGTCAATATTTTGTGATAGTATAAACTTGGGCAGCTGCCCGGGCAAGTAATAAACAGTGACCGATTTAATTGAATCAGTAATGGGATATCTTTCACTAAGTAGTGACAGATTGAAAAAAGATTTGTGAAAAACGCATTTAGTGATGAGGGTTTTAGTGACAACTGTAATCTGTCACAATATCGATCACAAATATGATTTTGTGACGATTTTTATGGGTTTTGTGACGGCATTAAAGCCTTTTTCTTAATAGTGCATGTAATCTTATCATCCATATCATGTAAAGCTATATAAGCTAACTTTGTACAGAAGTGCAAATCAATCTTTTCATCAAGCACTTTCTCTATATTCTATTATAATCTATGTTAAAGAGTATTTGAAAATTCTTGTGTTAATTGTTGCCAAGTGTCTCTTAATCACATCTCTAATAAAAATAATTATAGTATAAGGGACTTTGTGATGTTTGTTGTTTCATGATGAGCATAATTAGAATATTTCCGAGTTATGTTTTTTTTTCTTTGGAAAAGGAAATGTTATGGAAAAAACAACTTAGAATGTAGTTTATGATTAGTTGTAGCTTTCTTCTTTCTGACTATTTCGGAAAACTATTGATGACATGTATAGAATATAAGTCGATTTGAAATTGTTGAGGCTTAAATTTTTTTTTTTCAATATTGAGTTTCTTATGAGGTTCAATATTAAAAATGGCTAAATACTCAATTCAAGATATAATGTTTGCCGCGATATTCATTTTAGGATACAACGTTACCACTTGTATCAATTCAGGATATAACATTATCAGGTTGTGTCAATTGAGGATAAAATCAGATGGGACTGTCTGTTGTAAAAACACGCACTCCCTTCATTGCATGACCAATCCACGTGGAAATTTATAGTCAGGTGGCATCTGAAAAGGAGAATTTTTTTTAAAAAAAATTTTGGCGAAAAATGATAAAAAGAAACAAAAAATAACGTAGAAAAAAAACAAAAAGATAAAAAGTTATTTTCTTCTTCCCGTTTCAAGAATCCTTCCCATTTCCAAATTTGAAGAAAACAAACTACAAAAAATTCAAATGTTCTCCCAAACTCCAACTTATATCACCATTCTTCCAAACCCAACCTCCAATTTCAAAAGCTAAAGCCTCTCTAAGAAATCCCCAAATTTGAATCTAACCATATATTTTGAAAGAAAGAAAAACAAAAATCCCAAACTCCAACTTATATCACGATTCTTCCAAAACCAAACTCCAATCTCAAAAGCTAAAGTCTCTCTAAGAAATCCCCAAATTTGAATCTAACCATATATTTTGAAAGAAAGAAAAACAAAAACTCTTGGCTTTTCTGCTCACATATTCTTCCTTTGGGCTAGAAAAATTCCAGGTTTTGAACATAATGCTCAAAGTTACCATATTTTGGTTGATATATTAGGAAGAAGCAATAATTTGCTATTTTATAGGATTTCTTAGTAGAAATTAGATATAGAGTAGTAAACAGGATGAGATAAACCCAGAAATTTTCTTCACGCCACGTGAGCCACAAACTTTTTTTTTTCAAAGAACATTAACTTTGCAACTTCACGCCGTTTACTAACTTCTGTATTTTTTTAAAATTTCTTCTGCTTATTATGTGCTCTGTCTTCTTCCTTTGGTTAATCTGTGGCAACTAAATTCCTTCATTGCCACTTACTTCCATAGCATATCCTTACTTAACAAAAAATTCCAAATAAACTTCCTACCAAGCCGTTCCCTCTAAACCCACAAAATTGTCAAAAACATTAGCTTTTAGTTGCATTAAATTTTATCAAGTCCTTAATTTTGTTCTTCAACTTGAAATTGGGAGGCCTTGAAAAATCCAAATACCCTCAAATTTCATTAACTAGGATTTTTCTTTGAAAGGGTTTGTTCGTTTCCAATTAATCATAATAAAAAGGAAATTGTTTTTTAAAAGAAAAAGTTCAAACCCTGGCGAACATAAACTTGAAGCAGCAATCCGCAACAAGCGATAATTGATCCCTGCTAAAAATTCAAGAAAAAAAGTATTAATTGTGCAAGATTCTTTTCAGCACCAACCTCCGTTTTGGATTCGAAGTCAATCTCTTTACAACAATTTTTGGTTTCCGATAAATCAATGGGATTTTTCCTTAATAATTACAAAACAGCAATGGAAGTTGTTCGAAATCTATATGTTTTGTAGGAATCCGTATCCCATCTTGGATCTCTGATTGCTTGCAATATTTTGATTTCTATTGGTATGATGGCTCTTCAACTTGAAAGTCCTTGATTTCGTTCTTCAACTTGAACCGAAGGATTCCTGGCAAATCCAAAATGCCTTCAAGTTCCATTAATAGGATTTCTCTCTAAATGGGTTGTTACTTATTTTGTGCTCCATGGTGGCTAAAGGTTGGTTTTTCCTTTTGCTTTCATATTTTTTTGTTCTAAAGTGTTTTGTATTTGTTCTTTAGTCATGGTCAAGTAAAAAATTCATCTCTGATGAGAGTGGTTTTGTCTTTAGCTCAAATGATGGATTCCAAAATCTTTGGAAGGTATTGTATGATGAAACACATACACAATTTTTGAAGTACATTTACTCTTCTAGGTTAGTTTACATGGCTGTAGATGTAGTTTGCCCACGTCATTTTTTTATTTGGTTGTTGGGTCATTTAACCGGGCCTTATGTTGTTGTTCTCATCTCTGGTGCATTTGTCCCCCGTTCCCACGTGTCCCAGTTTGACTTTTAAATTTGTGTGTTTTTTCTTTCCCTCTCATCAGTCTCAGGTTTGCTTTTATTTCCCTCTCTCACCTGCTCTTTTCAATTTTATTTTTTTTTTGTCTCACTGAATTTTCCTTATCCCAATCCCATCCCATGGAAGCTTTTTTTTGTTATATCCGTAAAATCTAGCAATTGAGCGGGTTCGGTCATTTCGGGTTCGGTCACTTCAACTTCGGATTCTGTCGGGTTTGGCTATTTTCAGGTTCGGACTATGTTAAGTTCGGATATTTTCACATTCAGTCTCGGGTTGGACTCGGGTCGGGTTCGGGTTCAAATTCCATTTCGATTTGATATTCAGAGTCCGATCTAGATCCGGCTTATCCCGGTTCAAGTGCAATTTCTTCTTAAAAATTTTTTAAACAGAAATGATTGTTTTATATTTCATATTATAAGTTAATAATAATAATATAATATAACATAATTATCAATATATATATAATATAAAGATTGAATTTATTAAAAATTACTAACAAAAAGAACGGTCTCATCCTCGGAAACAATCAGAGAGTCTCGAAAACTCGACAAGTCGTTGAAAAATGAAAATCCTTCTTCGGAAAGACTACGATCACATTCACCGACCATTATTAATTGGCGTGCACGACATTTAAATTAACTGAATTAAATATAAATAAATTAATTAATGCTAATTAATACTAAATTATTGTAAATTAAAACAAATTAAGCATTAAATTAAACAAATCATTAAAATGAAAGCCTTAAATTAAATAAATTAAAAGCTAATAGACTTTTAATTATACTACTAAAAAACTTTGGGGACTAAATCATTGAATTTTAAATTGTGATCATCATTATATAAATTTTATTAAATTCATATATATATAGTAGTTTTATTTAATATTAAAATGAAATGTGATTTTTTCTAAACCATATAATCTTTTATTTTATAAATTATTATTGAATTCAAATTATTTCAGACTCGAGTTCGGGCTCGGGTATAGGCTCGACCTGCCTCGGGTTCAGATAATTTCGGGCTCGGATAATTTTAGGTTCGGGATATTGACTTTTTTTGTCAACTCAGATTTGATCGGGTTTGGAATCGAGCGGGTTTCGGGTTCATTTTACCAGCTCTTGTAAAATCTGTGTGTTAACCTTTATGTTTGTTAAAAAAAGGCTGAAATCTCAATTTGGGGCCTGAACTATTGCGAAAATCTCAAAAAAGGGCCCTAACTAAAAATAAGGTCAATTTAGTGCCTCAACTTTTCGACTAAGCTTAATTTGGTCCAAAACGTTAGAATTGACGGGGTTTGAGAAACACACAGTATTAAAGGCGTGTGAGCGAATAAAAGGATGACACGTGTCCATAAAAAAACTTTTTTTCTCTTTTTCTGCACAAACAACTTTCAAACTCGTTTTCTTTACTATTTTGGATCAAACACTTTCAAACAAACCTAAAACACTAAGAACATGATATGAACTTCAAGAAGAACACAAAGCAAACACCATCCTCCTCATAATATGGACTTCTTGTCTTTTTTTCTGGAACTTCCTGCTTCCTATCTCAACAGCCATGGGCTTGGCCAGTAAAGGCTTGAAAACTCAGGACCTTTGTATAAAAGGCAGAGGACAACATTATTAGTGTCAAAATAAAGCTGATAATAACCCGACAAGTAATTCCCCTGACTCTTTGACAAGATGAGCCTTGAGTTTTCAGTAAATGGTTGAAGAGGAAGTAGAGTATCCGTGGGTGAATCGTAGCTTTCCCGCAATTTCTGCAAACAGAGCTTTGAGCCCTTACCATTGACTAGCTGGTCTCGATTCGCCATCCAAACTACGGTGCAACTGGTAGCATTGCAAGATGGTTTGTTGAACCAAATCGCAAAAGAATAAGCATTCTGGCCAACAGGGTGGAACCCAGTGCTGAAAATTCCGTCAGGTGAAGTTAAGACATCGCTTGCAGACTCCACCGACAGAGATGAACCTGCATAAAAACAAACACAAGATGAGTATGGGCCGACGCACAAGACAAAAGCCATTGACTAATCTGGAAAGTGGAAACCTATAGCTTCTAATTAATCCATTTATTTATAAGAAAATGATGAATTTAAGATTTAAGATTAGCAGAGATATGGCTAACAAAGCACGCAAAATGTCTGAATTCAATCTTGGCTTAGGAAATAGCTTACAACAATAATACATTTATGATTAAAAATTATTTAATTAATTATCAAGCTAAATTTTATTCAAAAGCAAAGAAAATGATACAACAAAATGGCACCATAGCAGCCATAACATGGTAGAAATCTGTTAAAGTGATATTTGTGGAAGCTATGTGGAAAACCCAGATCAAGAAAAGCTCCAAATTTGAAGAGGATCAAAGAAAAAGGAAGAAAAGATTGAGAAATATATGAGTATTGATCAGAATAGAAGAAGAAGGAGATGGGCTTGGAAGAAGTGATGATGAAGGAAATGGGAGAACATCTGTTTTAAATTTTAATCATGAGGAAGGACATCGACCCACTTTCAGATTTTCTTTTTTTCCTTTGTCTCTTAGGATTCACTTAGAAAATAGTAATTTAATGAAGAGAGGAAGAATGGATTGTTGGTGAATCGAATTCAATGGGTTTAATCGGCATCAAGGGAGGAAAAGTCAGGATTGAGAAGAAAGATAAGAAGAATTTTTTTTAAAAAAAAAAAAAGAAAAAAGAAAAAATAGAATAAAAAATGGGTGTTACTAAATACCGCCTTGTTTTACTAGCTACCGCCCCACTAAAAGACATATTTACCCTTACTTCATTTTCTTTCAAAACTTAAACTCTCTAATTCTCTCAACTCATTTTTTTCCCAAACAAATTCTCTCAACCTTAATCAATCAAAACAACATAAAAAATCAACCCAACAACATCTAAAATCATGGAGGGGCGGCATCGTGGGATGGGCAAAAGTTTTCTCCGATTTCCAGTATGTTCTTTTTTGAAAAAACACAAAAAATCGTGAATTTGAGAAAAAATTTCGGGTTTGGGCAAATATCACGGCGGGTCGCGACTGGATCGCGACCCACCGACGGTGAGGTCGGTCGCGACCCAGATCGCGACTGACCGTCGGCGGTACGCGA
>AWUE01024582.1:0-56497 GCA_001974825.2 Corchorus olitorius
CTTTTTCCTGTACATATGTTTTAGAAAACATCGAATGTAACTTGGACCTTAGAGAGTAAATTAGGATCATTTGGTATCTTTTTTTTATTATTATTATTATTTTTGTATTTATGAAAATATGTAAATGCAATTTTAAACTAGAAATTAGCTAATGACATCTTTTTGGTATTTTCTGAAAGTGTTAATGTGAAGATTCAAGAATAAAAACGCTTGGATCAAATTCCAATTTCCTTCTTTCTCTTAAGCTGCAAGGTTCAACCTTAGATTTCTAACTAAATTAATGTAAGATTAATTAGATCACCTAAAATCTAATGAATCCCATATCGACTTAACCAGACAAGTAAGGCCATTATTTGAAGCCGAATTGCAAGGAAATAGAATTGGGAAGAAATGGAATCAGGGAATTTAAAGGAAGCGAAAACAGGTCATTAAATCGAAAAATAGGAAGAGCAGGAAGAGGACAAAAAGTGAAAGCAATTGCGAATCCAGAAAAGGGTGTCTACAACTGCTAGGTTCGAGAAGTTAAGGAAAGATCTTGGAGTTTGCTGTTGTTCAACTAAGGAGGAGTTTGTTAGTGTTAGTTGATCAACAGAAACTATTTCAAGTTAGTTAAGTCAGTTGGAAATACTGTTTTGAAGCTTCTTAAATTGTTGTTGCCTATGTTCACATTGGCAGAGAGTTTGCAACTCCTTTCAACCAATGAGAAGCCTGTTTTAAACCTTTTGCAAGTGGAAACACAAGTTGCAGCTGAAACAAGCAGCTGAGTATGCAAGTGGCTTATCTTAAGCTGCTTGCCTCTGTTTTAATCCAATGTCAGTTTGAACTTAGTCTAATTTTGCTGCATCTTAGTTCAGCTTTTTTAACTTTCAATCAAATTAATGCCTGTCAAATCCACTTGTATTATGATGCTTTATGCAAGCTTATAATGAAATCAAAAGCCAAGATCTGGTGTAAGCTTAA
Source organism: Corchorus olitorius (assembly GCA_001974825.2). NCBI lineage: Eukaryota > Viridiplantae > Streptophyta > Magnoliopsida > Malvales > Malvaceae > Corchorus > Corchorus olitorius. The sequence goes on from AWUE01024582.1 coordinate 961, forward strand.
CCAGCCTCTTTGAATCAAATTTTCTATCTGTTCTTTTCATTTTTCTCTATTGTGTTCTTGTTCAATTTCATACTTTGAACCATTTTGAATCCAACAAGATTGATCAGGTGTGTTCCATAACCATTCTATTCTTTATTTGTTCACTGACTTTGTTAGCAGGATTGTGTCATTGTTATTTGTTCCTTTCCTATAGTTTTGAGTTTTGATCATTGTTCCTTCCCATTCCATGCCTTTTTAATGTGAACATTATTTTTTGTGATTCAGTGGACATTACAAGACACTCTGTGGAAACATCACATACAGAAATTGGATACAGATCATGTTCTTAAGCTTGACAAAAAGCCTGTAATGGCCCAACTGATTTGTGCATTTAAATTTAGAAAGATTGTTCATGAGCCTCCTAATGTGGAAAAAGACCATTTCAGGTCAGCAGCAAAGATTTTACACTCACTTCCACCTATATTTATGTGGTCTTTTGAATTACACTTTTGTTTACATTTCTGCTTTTGCCATGTGATGACACAATTCCATGCAAAAATTTGTAACCCCCTCAAAGACCTAAGGATATTAACAGGTCATGCCATGTTTTCTATGCAAACAAAACTTCTCTTCAAAACTTACAGTTTACATATTCAATGACTGCTATTTGGATCGAAATATCATCCAAATTATGAAGAGCCACATAAATCTGTTCATGTTATATATTACAGACTCTCAAAATCGCACCATCTCAGATTGTCCAATTCCACACTAAACACCATCCATAAAAATCTGGCAGTAACAAATATTTCTTCCAAACAATTTTACTAAGAATCACCAACACTTACATTCAATTTTTTTTTTAAGAATGGAATGAACATTGAATCATGCAACTCCAACTATATTACAGACCATTCTTTCTTCTTCTTTTTTTTCCTTCTTAGGCAAAACCATTAACTTTTGTTGAGTATATTAGATTTGGGCCCAAAGCCCACTAGCCAATGGAGGCCCAGGCCTCATACAAGGTATATATATAGCCAAGGTATGGCTCATAAACTCAGAACATAATATATGAGGAGAGAGCACAAGCTCACATAGAGGCTTAGACTAGATTTGGGCCCAAAGCCCACTAGCCATTGGAGGCCCAGGCCTCATACAAGGTATATATATAGCCAAGGTATGGCTCATAAACTCAGAACATAATATATGAGGAGAGAGCACAAGCTCACATAGAGGCTTAGACTCTCTAACTCTCACTACACAAGAGGACCCCTTACTGACTTGACCGTCGGAGGAGGTCCCTCCGGCATCCCCGGGGGACCCCTTCTAACGGTTTGCTCTCTTGCAGGCATCTCGGAGCTCGATGTTGAAGCCTCGACATTATTTGGCATCAACAATGGCGCCGACTGTGGGGATAGAGCAAAAAGTCTAGCTCTTCCCTGTTGTTTTTTAGCTCCGAACAGTGCCTATGGCCGAAATCCGGCCATCCTTTTGTTGAACCACCACCACCACCGGGTTACTCTTACTTGGACGAGCCTACTGTCAAAATTTTATCCAGATCCGACATCGGAATCCGCCGCATCTTCTCTCTCCTCTTCATCGACTGTCGGCTCAGATCTACGAAAATCGGGCCAAGATCTTTCGACACCGCCGGTACCAACGGCTTGGGGGCAAAAAGAGGAAGCTGCCGATGAAACTTCAGCCCGATCCACGACCGTAATAGCCTCCACGCGTCGCCGCTGATATATATATATATATATATATATAAAATCATGCAAGAGCATTGTTATGCATGTCTATGCCTGTTATGCATGCCACGCAAAGCATCATGCTATTTCTATTACCGTTATGTGTGGAAAGCAAGAACGACCGAGCATCCCTCGGTCACACGACTTAGTGGGCATCCCCCACTCATGCAATAAGAAAATCGAGCATCCCTCAGTCACACGACCCAATGGGCATCCCCCACTTGCGCAAAAAGAAAAATGAGCATCCCTCGGTCACACAACCCAATGGGCATCCCCCACTTGCGCAAAAAGAAAAAAAGAGCATCCCTCGGTCGTACAACCTAAAATGGTCACCCTCCTAAAGGCATACAGCCTACATCAAAATTAAGCTCCTATGAAAGTTGAGCTAAAGGTTCATATACGAGCCGAAGTGGACATACGTCACTGTCCCCTTAGCGGATACACGATTTGTCTTTCACTATAAAATTGAAACGCCATAAGACATAAGAGCATGCCCTGACCCTTCAAAGGGTGGGCAAAACGCGTTATCCAAAAGCCTTAGAAAAGCAAACGGCGTACGATAAAGCCCAAAAGAGGCACCTCCCACCAAACAGGGCGTACGACCGAATCTTCTAAAAGATCATACAATTCCCACCAAGGGAAAGCTATACTAAGGCAACGATGGACTCACGTTCGAATTCCATAAGAGAATCAACGATCGAGACCACAAAATGTAACTCGTGGGAACAAAACCCAACGCACAACCTCTCAAAAAGAGTAGATGCAAAAAAATACGAGTGCAATAAAGTCGCCCGACCTGTTTGAAAATTAACACGTCGCACGCGCAAAATCAATAATGAGCAAAATATTCCAAGTCATAGGAAACCATTTAAAAAAAAAAAGGGCGTAGAACGCTCCTAAAGAGCGTGAAGCGGTAGTATGCTCCCAAAGAGCGCGAAGCGGAAGTACGCTCCCAACGACCGCGAAGCGGTAGTAAGCTCTCAAGGATCGCAAAGAGGTAGTACGCTCCCAAAGATCGCGAAGGGGTAGTATGCTCTCAAGGATCGCAAAGTGATAGTACGGCTCAAAGTTCGCGAAATGGTAGTACACCCTCCAAGCTCTCGAAGTGGTAGTACGCCTCAAAGTTCGCGAAATGGTAGTACACCCTCCAAGCTCTCGAAGTGGTAGTACGCCTCAAAGTTCGCGAAATGGTAGTACACCCTCCAAGCTCTCGAAGTGGTAGTACGCCTCAAAGTTCGCGAAATGGTAGTACTCCCTCCAAGCTCTCGAAGTGGTAGTACGCCTCCAAGCTCGCGAATCGGTAGTACGCCCTCCAAGCTCTCGAGGTTGTAGTACACTCCCAAAGAGAGCGAAGTGGTAGTACGCTCCCAAAGCTCGCGAATTGGTAGAACTCCCCCTCCAAGCTCTCGAGGTGGTAGTACTCTCCCAAAGAGCGTGAAGCGGTAGTACGCTCCCAAAGAGCGCGAAGCGGAAGTACGCTCCCAACGACCGCGAAGCGGTAGTACGCTCTCAAGGATCGCAAAGAGGTAGTACGCTCCCAAAGATCGCGAAGAGGTAGTACGCTCTCAAGGCTCGCGAAGTGATAGAACGGCTCCAAGCTCTCGAGGTGGTAGTATGCTCTCAAGGATCGCAAAGTGGTAGTACGCCTCAAAGTTCACGAAATGGTAGTACGCCCTCCAAGTTCTCGAGGTGGTAGTACTCTCCCAAAGAGCGTGAAGCGGTAGTACGCTCCCAAAGAGCGCGAAGCGGAAGTACGCTCCCACGACCGCGAAGCGGTAGTACGCTCTCAAGGATCGCAAAGAGGTAGTACGCTCCCAAAGATCGCGAAGAGGTAGTATGCTCTCAAGGATCGCAAAGTGGTAGTACGGCTCAAAGTTCGCGAAATGGTAGTACACCCTCCAAGCTCTCGAAGTGGTAGTACGCCTCAAAGTTCGCGAAATGGTAGTACACCCTCCAAGCTCTCGAAGTGGTAGTACGCCTCAAAGTTCGCGAAATGGTAGTACTCCCTCCAAGCTCTCGAAGTGGTAGTACGCCTCCAAGCTCGTGAATCGGTAGTACGCCCTCCAAGCTCTCGAGGTGGTAGTACGCTCCCAAAGAGAGCGAAGTGGTAGTACGCTCCCAAAGCTCGCGAATTGGTAGAACTCCCCCTCCAAGCTCTCGAGGTGGTAGTACGCTCTCAAGGATCGCAAAGAGGTAGTACGCTCCCAACGACCGCGAAGCGGTAGTACGCTCCCAAAGATCGCGAAGAGGTAGTACGCTCTCGAAGACAAAAATGCGTAGTACGCTCCCAAAGAGCGGAGCGCGAAGCGGTAGTACGCTCCCAAAGCTCGCGAATTGATAGAACACCCCCTCCAAGCTCTCGAGGTGGTAGTACGCTCTCAAGGATCGCAAAAAGGTAGTACGCTCCCAGAGAGCGTGAAGCGGTAGTACGCTCCCAAAGACCGCGAAGCAGTGGTACGCTCCCAAAGATTGCGAAGAGGTAGTACGCTCTCGAAGACAAAAATGCGTAGAACGCTTGGAGACCCCAAAGCGTAAAATGCCTAGGTATCGCAAAGTATGGAACACTCGAATATCCCAAAGTGTAGAACGCTCTCACAAGATCACGAAAGAGATGATCGTTCGAAGATCGCCAAAAAAAAAAGGAGGAGGAAGAAGAATTATTTTCATTGAAGGTGGTAGACCACGAGAAGACGAGTCACCAATAAAAAAAAAAAAAGGAGAATGCTCACCATCAAATGCGGTAGAATGCTCACCATCAGAAGTGGGAGTGCACCCACCGTCGGAAGCAGGAGCACACCCCCCACCCGAAGTGGCAGCGCGCCCACCATTAAACGTGGTAGATCTCCAAATGAAGGTCACTCACCACGGAAGGCGGGAGACCACCAAGCGATGACCGCTCACCACATGGTAGACCTCCACTCGGAGGGGCAAGCTCAAGACTACTTAGGAAGAGCAAACATGGGAAAAACCAACTCCTCAACAAGGACGCCCGCCCGCCCGCCCACATGATACTCGGAGGCAGGCCGTTCGTCCAGTCACTTTATAACCACCCTCACGGCTGGGGGGCAATTATTGAGTATATTAGATTTGGGCCCAAAGCCCACTAGCCAATGGAGGCCCAAGCCTCATACAAGGTATATATATAGCCAAGGTATGGCTCATAAACTCAGAACATAATATATGAGGAAAGAACACAAGCTCACATAGAGGCTTAGACTCTCTAACTCTCACTACACAAGAGGATCCCTTACTGACTTGACCGTCGGAGGAGGTCCCTCCGGCATCCCCGGGGGACCCCTTCTAACGGTTTGCTCTCTTACAGGCATCTCGGAGCTCGATGTTGAAGCCTCAACATTATTTGGCATCAACAACTTTCATTGAACCATGCAATTGTATTAACCAAGAACTCATTACATTTGCACGTGCAATAAAGGTTGAAAGGTTTAGTAAAATAATAATCGAATAATAAAGGTTGTACTTGTAGTGTTGGAGGATAATCGATGGGTTTCTTATGTTTGCAAGGTTAATAAGTTGTTAGAATGTGCTTGATTATATAAAAAATTAAGTAAATGATTGATAGAAAATGTGAATTTCCTTTTTTCCTTTTTTTCAATGGTAGGGGCTGGAATTTATAAATGTTATATATAAAATGAGTGTACAGTTTTGCTATGATAAGCGTTAGAAAGCTTCACTTTGATTCTGAAATTGAAATTCTAAAGGATTGATATTTATGCTTTAATTGTTTGCTTGAGTCCAATTGCACTATTAAAGGCTAAATTTAAGTAAGCAAAAAAAGGAAACAAAGAAAAGATCATCTCTGACAACGTTTAGTTGCTTCAAATTAAACACTTAATAAAGGCAACTCTAGTAATTAGACGAAAATGGTAAGTAATTATTGTGATAGACATAATTGCAGGATCATCATCATCATCGTGTAAATTGATTGAAAATGAGAGATTTTAGTTTTAGAATTTTCAAAGCCTGAAACCAAAAGGAATTTTAGAAAAAAAAAAAAAAAAAAAAAACACGAAAAGGAGAGGTTGTGTATTTCGTGAAAAATGCCTTGTTTTTCAATGACGGTAATGGGGTGGCGGTCTTGTCTGAGTCTGATAATGATGCTCTGCGTATTGACATGTGCTGTTTTGGGGGATGATTCATCCGACAAAGATGTTCTTGTTGAGTTTAAGAAGGCTGTCTTGGATCCTTCAGGGCTTCTGTCTTCTTGGACTGAATCTTCCCATCACTGTTCATGGCATGGTGTTATATGTGACAAAAACTCCAAGGTTTTGTCTCTCAACATAACGGGTTTTGGGAGTGGGCATGGAGGTAACTTTGAATATTCCATCAATACAACTGCTTCTGAGATTTTCTCTTGTTCTGATTATAGTTTATTTCCATTTTATGGATTTGGTATTAGAAAGGATTGCGTGGGAATGAATGGGAGTTTGTTTGGAAAGTTGGTGCCTTCGATTGGTAATTTGAGTGAACTTAGAATTTTATCACTTCCTTTTAATAGATTGAGTGGTATAATTCCTGATGAAATTTGGGAGTTGGAAAACTTGCAAGTGATTGATTTAGAGAACAATCTCTTGTCTGGGTCTTGGCCTGCTAGGATTTCTGGGTTAAAGAATCTGAGAGTTCTTAATATGGGGTTTAATAACATGACTGGGAAGATACCGGATTGGCTTTCAAGTTTAGAAAAGTTGGAGATATTGAATTTGGCTTTTAATCCTCTTACCAATGGAACCGTTCCGGGATTTATTGGAAGGTTAAGAGGTGTTTACTTGTCCATGACCTGGCTGGAGGGAGACTTGCCAGCTGATATTGGGGAAGGTTGTAAGCTTGAGCATTTGGATTTGTCCGGGAATATGCTCTCCGGCCAAATACCGGCTAGTTTGGGGAAATGCAGTGAGTTGAGGTCATTGCTGCTGTTCTCGAATTTGTTGGAGGGAGAGATTCCGCGTGAATTTGGTCAGCTTCAGAATCTTGAAGTGTTGGATGTTTCAAGAAATAGTTTGAGTGGTCCAATACCTGTTGAGCTTGGGGATTGTTCTGGATTGACTGTCCTTGTCCTTGCCAATTATATCTTCAATCCCATTGATGATCTTGTTATTGCTAAATGGGATCCCAGTTCTATAACTGATGACTTAAACTTTTATCAAGGTGGGATTCCTGATGGAATTACAAAGCTTCCAAAGTTGAGGGTATTATGGGCTCCAAGGGCATCATTGATGAGCAACTTGCCAAGTGATTGGGGTGCTTGTGATAACTTGGAGATGCTAAACTTGGCTCACAATTTCTTTGCAGGGGAAATTCCTATTGCTCTTAGTCTCTGCAAGAAGCTGCGCTACCTTGACTTGAGCTCAAATAAGCGCCTTACCGGAGAGCTCTTTGAAGAACTTCCAGTTCCTTGCTTGAGTGTGTTTGATGTTAGTGATAATTTATTGTCAGGTTCAATCCCGGAATTTTACATTGATGATGGATGCCCTGATGTTCTTACCTCAGATTCATATGTCTTGGAACCCTTCAACCCAACATCTGCATATTTATTCTATTTTGCTACTAAAACTCAGGCTGGAAAACCTTTTGGATATTTTGGTGGAGATGGGGGTCCTGCTGTGTTTCACAATTTTGGAGGTAACAACTTTACTGGCAATGTTTTGACAATGCCTTTAGCACCTCAAAGATTAGAGGATCTGATTTCTTATGCCTTTTTCGCGGGGGGAAACTTGCTGAGTGGACCCTTTCCAGGGAGCTTTTTTGAGGACTGCAATGGATTGAGTGCATTGTTTGTCAATGTTAGCTACAACAGACTGTCAGGTCAGCTTCCAGCAGCTGAAATCAGTTTGTGCATTTCTCTGCATTTCCTGGATGTGGCTGCAAATCAAATAACCGGACCAATTCCTCCTGGTGTTGGAGACTTGGCTTCACTTGTTGCTCTTGATTTGAGCCGGAACCTGTTAGAAGACCAAATTCCTATCAGTTTGGGGCAGATGAGAGATCTCACATTCCTTTCTTTGGCTGGTAACAATCTGACTGGTTCTGTCCCTTCTAGCTTTCAGCAGTTGCAAACTTTAGAAATTGTGGACATGTCTTTGAATTCTCTTGCTGGTGAAATCCCTGATGGCCTGGTGATGAGCTTGACAAACCTGATTGTTCTTCGGCTCAATAATAACAAACTCTCAGGCCAAATTCCCTCTGGTTTAGCAAATGCATCCTTGATCTATTTCAATGTGTCATTCAATAACTTGTCTGGACCATTGCCATCAAGAATGAAATTGATGGATTGTAGCAGTCTTGTTGGCAACCCTTTTCTTGATCCTTGCCTTGCATCTCCAGACCAAGCAATAGCAGCTCAGATACGGAATTATACTGCATCAACGCCTAGAGAAAAGATATTCAATACAACTGAGGTGGCGGTAATAGTATCTGTTTCAGCCATCATTACACTTGTTCCAGCTTTGCTCTCATTTTTTGTCTACGGTAGGAAGTGGATTTCAAAATTAAAACGTCTTGGCCACGGGGAAGAAGAAATAACCATTTTTACAGACATTGGGGTCGGATTGACATATGAGGGTATCATACGTGCCACACGGAATTTCAGTGCTAGCAACTGTATTGGGAATGGAGGTTTTGGGTCAACTTACAAAGCTGAGATGTCACCTGGATATTTTGTGGCAGTGAAGAAGCTTGGATTTGGACGGATGCAAGGTTTTGAGCAGTTTGAAGCAGAAATCAACACCCTTGGGAAGTTGCGCCACCCAAATCTTGTCAGTTTAATTGGTTATTATGCTGGTGATGAAATGGAGACATTCCTTGTATACAATTATTTGGGGGGCGGTAACTTGGACAAGTTTATTCGAGAGAGGTCCGCAAGAGGTGTTGACTGGAAGATACTTCACAAGATTGCTTTGGATGTTGCCTGTGCTCTAGCTTACTTACATAATCAATGTGTCCCGCGTATCCTCCATCGCGATGTTAAGCCCAGCAATGTACTCTTGGATGATGAATACAATGCTTATTTGTCAGACTTTGGTTTGGCCAGATTTATGGAGGAAACTTCAAATTCAAGGAGCCATATGACAATAGAGGTTGCTGGAACTTATGGCTATGTGGCTCCAGAGTATGCAACTCTTGGTCATGCTTCTGAGAAAGCTGATGTTTACAGTTATGGGGTGCTGCTCCTTGAGTTGTTCTCAGATAAGAAGGCCGAAGATCCTTCATTTGCTGACTATGGTTATGATTTCAACATTGTTCGATGGTGTTGTTTGTTACTGCAACAAGGCAAGGTGAAGGACTTCTTCGCTGCGGGTTTATGGGATTCAAATCACCAGAATGAACTGGAAGAAATTTTCCAGCTGGGTCTTGTGTGTACTCTTAGCGATCACTCTATCAGACCTAAAATGGAGCAAGTTGAACGGCGTTTGAAGCAACTTCAGCCACGTTAGTAGCCTGCAACCTTCTCTTCTGTGAGTAACATAGTAAACAATTTTTATTGTTTTGTTGATGATTGGTTGTGGAAACATATTTGAATAGGCTGCTAAAATTGTTTGCAGGAACCTAACTTTGGGTATGGTTGGCAAGAATGGATTTGCAGAAGACAGGGTATTGATCCCGAGATAGAAGGTTTCCTGCCATAGATTTTCCATTTTCTTCTAGTTTTCCATTTCTGAAATGTAATTTCTGGTTACAAGGCAGCATTGATAAAACAGATGATGTGAATAAAAATTGAACCTGAATTGCTGATATATAGGATAGAAGTTGATTTTATAGCCTGGTTCAAAAGTCAAGAGAAGAATGGTTTTGGTTTTGGATTATAAGAAAAAACTGTTTCTTCTCATCACTTTTTAAGTTAAGCATTAACTTGTCATCTGATGTTAATGCATCTCATTCCTTTGTTGAGGCCTGTGGGGATTTTCAGTCCTAGCTCTGCTCTGCTTTTTTTTTTTTTTTTTTTTATAAGTAGAATGGCTGATTTCTTTTTTCTTCGAATTGACATAACTGACATAATATTCAGTTTGATAAAAAGCCATAAATAACAAAAAGGCACCATCAATATCTTTTTATATTTCTAAAGAAGAAAAATAAAGTGAGACAATAAATATACCATGGAGGCCATCCATATTTTGATCAAAAGAGTGAGACAACCCAATGCTTGTGCAATTCTGTGTACAACCCAATTAACTAAATTTCTTCTAACTAATTTTGTATACCTCAACCTACTCTAATTTCTCTGCAAACTTTGATATCATGTAAAGAAGTTTGGAATGGTTTTTCAGAATTGCTATAGCAATGGCTACCCTCTGCTTTTGGCCTCCTGATAACTGTACTCCCCTCTCTCCCCCGTTAGTGTAGTATCCTTCTGCTGATGAATCGATGAGCGTTGGCTGCTCTTGATGCTTTCAGTATCTCAATTTCTGATACTTCCTCTTTCCCATACTTTATGTTTCCGTATATTGTGGTTGAGAACAATGCTGGCTCCTGCTGGACTAAACTCATTTTCTGCCTTAATGATCTCAAGTTTACTGTCTTGATATCGTGACCATCAATCAGAACTGACCTGGAAATGGGATCATAGAATCGAATGATTAGTGAGATCACAGTGCTTTTACCTGATCCCCTTTGACCTACTATAGCAAGACTGTTTCCTGCTGATGTTTTCAGGTTTAAGTCCTGGAAAATGGTCACATCAGGTCTCATTGGGTACTTGAAACTTATATTTCTGAATTCTATTTCTCCTTTGATCTCTGTCAGGATGTTTGATTTGGGATCATTGGGGACTATTGATGTTTCCCTGTGGAGGATTCCGAAAACAGACCCGAGTGCTTGTGACCCCTTCACGATGTCTGGTGTGAGAGCAAGTGTTTCTGCTACTGCCAGTGCAGTGATTATCAAAACCATGAAGGATTTCATGATGTCTCCAAAGTTAGATGCAGCAACTGTACGAATGTTGACAATTGCTTCGCGAGCCACATTAGTTGCTTTTGAGTAGGCAAGGCTGTAATTCCCTCCAAATCCCTTGAGAAATAGTTGCTGCAATTTTGAAAACAAATGAAATAGAAGGTTGACTGTCATTCATTGACATGGTTGGACTTGGATACCCCATTGCAATTAAGGTAGTTATGTTTCTAAACGTTACCTCAGTTATGGAAGCACCTATGAGCAAGGGAAAGGAGGCAATGACAACAGCCGATAGGCGCCAGCTTAAAGTGAATGCAATTACAAATGCTGTCACAGTGAGTGCTATATTCTGCACAAATGTGAATAGCCGATCAGCTAGAGCACTTCTCACTAATGTTGCATCTGCAGCTAAAGCTGCTGTCAATGAACCAGTATTGTTCTCATCCAAATCAAACCAGGCAACCTCGTTGGAAGGATAGCTGCAATTGATGAAGAAGAATATCTGAATAAGCTATAATGAATTATAACAAAGGACTGGTATACTTTCATTTATGCCACTAACACATAAGTATATCTCAGTGTAAATTTCAAATTCAGAGATTTTGCAAATGTGATGAATGTCCCATCAATGTAACATTGATCAATTCAGCTTTCTACTAGACTAAAAATTAGAAAAGAACCTGAGAACATTGATAAACGGACACGAGCTGTCAGGTGCTCTCCCATTAAGGTGTAAAAAAAGTGCTGCAGCAGATATATCGGAATGGTAAGAATAGCCAGGCCAACAAATATAAGAGCCACCCTTTCAACCTCTTCCTTAATTTGGGAATCATGAGGAGAGTAAAATTCAGTCAAGACATGGGTGACTCCAAAAGCAAAAAGTGGAGCTTGAATGCCTGCCAGAATTGCACCTACTGAGCCAAGCAGTGTATAAGGCCATTATGGTGCATTTAGTTTTAGTAGTTCCCAGATTGATGGAGTAAGAGACTTTTGCTTAGATGAGCTTTGGCCACTTTGTAATAGCATGGCCTGTCTGCGTCAAGAATACATAAAAATTGCAGTATTAAAGAAGTATCTCATCAGAGTTTTGGAACATTACGAGAAACATCACACATTTTGCTCTTTGGTAATTACTTTATGGTGCACAAGCTCTTGCTATTACAAACCAAGAAAGGAACTTACTTCTGCTACTATTAGTTTAATCAGCAATGCTGGCTATCCATACCTAGGCCCCTCCCTTAGTCACCATAAGCAAATAGACTTTTTTACTTCTGTGTTCAAATCTTTATCATCATTACTGTCGCAGACTGTATCTAAGCAACAACCAGAAAAACCTTAAGAAAAAATATAGTACATATAGTTCTTTAAGGATGCCAAGAGAAATCTTCTTATCAAGCTTCCAAATGATGATAAGATGGCTATAGTCGGTTAATGTTAAATAAAGCTAAAGTTTTATGTAAAACACAAATATGAAAGATAGCATCATCATATTGGAGACACTCAAAACCTCACATTGATTTATGTTCCTAAGTTGATCAGAGACTGCATAAACGGAATGTATTTTAATCAAAAGGCTGTGGAAAGAAAAGGCACTAAACAATGTTTATAGCATAAAATGCAAATGACAGAAAAGATTGAACATAATTGTAGAAATCTTTATTAAAAATGATCTAATAGAAGGTACAGGTCAACACTGACTGCGAATTGCAAGTGGAGAAACTTTTCTGAGCCTATGTTTAAACACTAGCAATAACATAAAGTCAAACAAATTGGTCAACAGTCACAACTGCTAAAGAAATCTTCATATTCATCGAATCTTACATCAATGACAGTATAAACAATGATTGTAATTAAAGTGCACATCCAATGATTAATTTTCCTAATGCTCCCTGGCTACCAGAAAAAAAAGATATGTTCAGTAGATGGGAGGCAACAGCTTTCAGCATTCTAGAAACTCAAAACTACTACGCTTTCACCTCAACTTGTTTAGGCCCATGTTCTGGCATCAGCAATCCAAGGCTATCTTTCCTACCACCATCAGCATAAGATTTAGTCTGGTTCTGATAAAGTGGATTGGAAGTTAACACTCTCAACCCTGAATTCCTATTAATCTCCAAAACTTCAGGCAACCCATTGATACACCCTTTGGACATTCCCACATCAATCCTTATTGCTCTATTATCACAAGCACCATTAATTCCTATCTCTTGAATTGTATGACCCATAATCATCCTTTTTGCACCGGGAATCGTAGCAAGAACATGCTCAAGAAGTGAACAATCACAATTCTTAGCCAACTCATCCGAGAATTTCCTCAACCAAACAACAGCATTCCTCCCTTTACAATATGCTGGAGCACGTCTACCCATCAACCCATTGATCCAATCCCTCACCTCCTCATTGATCTTCTCTAACCCATAATCCACATGCTTATCCAAAAGTCCTCCATGCACGAAAACAGAGTCTCCAACAACTAAAACAGTCACATTATTAGCTAAAAACCTACGAGCAATTGGACCATCAGGTCTCAATGCAGCAATTCTCGACCTGATACTATGATAGAATTTTTCAGGCACACCACGGAAAGATAAAGGAATCCCATGAAAAGGGTCCTTAGGCTTTTCCAAATCATGACACAAACTCTTCATGTCATTGCCTACACCATACCAATAAGCCCAAACATCGAATTCCTCTAAGCCCTTTGGAGTTACATACCTGAAATCACCTTCCACATTCATAATCTCATGGTTTCCATGCAAAGTAATCAACTGCCCACCACATTTAACAGCTTCGCGTTTCAACTTCTCCAGGAAATAAAGGATCTTGAGCTCCTCCCCACCACGATCAAGCACATCGCCAATCTGAACAACGGTGGTGGACCCACCGCACCAACGATCGGAGCCATCAATGAGGCCGGCGAGACGGAAGGCTTGCTTGGATTTGTCGAGATCGCCATGGAGGTCGCCGATGGCAACGAGACGATCAGGGGAAGGGTAATGAGTTTGCAGGGGCTTTTGCTTTTGTGGCTCCGGCTGTTGCTGTTGGGGTAAGAAGAGACCGCTGACTGAGAAATCAACGAAGGTGTCCACAAAGGAAGAGAGAAGCGAGGGGAGGTTCTCGCAAGTTAGACTTGGAGTTGATGATTGCTTCAGCTTTTGTTCTTGTTTGTTCTTGTCTTCCATATTTGCGTTTTGGGTTCGATGCGCGGCTGCTGTAATGCAGGATCATATAAAAAAAGGGGTTTATATTGACTTTATGACTTAAGTTAAAAAAAACAGTTGGAAAATTTTTCAACGTCGACTGCTTGAGCCCGACCCGATACTGTTTAGGTTGGGTTGGATACTTGGACCCGACCTCTTTATCAGTAATTCAAAACCAACAAACCCAATGATTTTTTTTATTGTTGGATTTATTTATAAAAAAATTAACAAACAGATTTTTTTTATTATTATTATATATATTAAACTTCTGATTTTGAACGGCAAGTAATTGTAACTTGTAAGCAACCAAAACCCCTAATAAACCCTAAAATTTCAAAGACTCTTTGTTAAACCTCCAGACTGAGTGGAAAAGAAGGCAAAAGAAAGCAGAGAAAGCAAAAGGAAAAAAAGAGAAGAAAATGGATCACATAGCAGCAATGGAACAGCAATTGGTTTCAGAAAGAATGAGGAGGAAACTCAATGAAGTGAATTCGGCTGCTCAAGCCCAACTTTCTCCTGTTCAAGACCACATCAATTTCACTCTTCAGGTTACCCAAACTTTAAATCTCTACCTTTTTTTTTTGGCGAATTTTTCATGGATATAATCATATATTGATTTCTTTGGGCTATTTGTTTCTTTCTGGCCAATGGGCTCTGTTTGATTCATGCCTAGGAACTGTTAGAGTCAAATAAAGGTTTAGATGGTATTATTTGTTTGTATGCTTTTAATTGTTTCGGAAATTCGCCTGACAATTATTCCGACCTCTTTTTTGTGTTGGCGTTTTAATTTGTTTATAATTCCTGTGATGATTGGTTGCAGCAAGCATATTTCAAGTGTGCCTATGAGTGCTTTGACAGAAGCAGGAAAAATGAGGAGATAAGCAATTGTGTAGAACATTGCAGCGTTCCTGTTGTTAATGCTCAACAGCATTTTGAGAACGAGATGGCCAAGTTTCAAGTGAGTTTGCTTGTTCTTCTAATTTTTGGTTCAGGAAATATACTTTACTGTTATGCCTTCAATTCTTTCTTCATATAACAGCTTTAGTTTACTAGAAGGCTAATATTTTCATTGTTTTAACTTCAATTTCTTCCTTCTACTCTAACTTTCTGTATTTGCAAATTTTGGGACCTTATAGAGTTTCTTTTGATATTAAATTTGAGCTGCTCTGGAACTTTATTTTAGAATAGTTTCCAAATCACCAACATTGAGCATGTATCCTATTAGATTCTTTTCTGAACCGGTATACGTTTTTTTAAGTAGTTGAATGGTGAGGATCCTTGAATTTGTTTGATGGGATGGGATGGACAAGACTATCTTTTACCTTTGTTAGGAATGTCAAAGGTGTATATCCTTTTCCATTGGTTTTTTTGTCATGTTGAAAGTTCACTATCTTAGCATCACTCATCTTTCATCTGAGCATTTCCGTAAGTTCTGTGCAATATTGGAGGAAGGTTCTCTATGAGAATCTATTGGCTTGGCACTCTATTCTTCCAACTGTTTTTCTCTTTACAGCCAACGGTAGGTGATTTGAAATAGTTTCTGTAGGAACTAATTAGATATTAACCAGAATTTTAAAGATTATCTATTGGAAAATGCAGTCAAATACAGTACATATATGTGACATCTTATTGAGGTTGGTTTTAAGTGCAGCATGATAAGCAACTGGGAAATAGTTATCACTGCAACATAATTGTTGAGAGTAGACCTGATTGAATGTGATTAATGAATGACTCTGAGGAAACTGGAAAATTAAACTCA
Organism: Corchorus olitorius; assembly: GCA_001974825.2. Taxonomy (NCBI): domain Eukaryota; kingdom Viridiplantae; phylum Streptophyta; class Magnoliopsida; order Malvales; family Malvaceae; genus Corchorus; species Corchorus olitorius. Next base: position 16,548 of record AWUE01024582.1, read on the forward strand.
ATACCCAGCTTAGGATCATATATTTGGAGGTCAAAGCAGAAAACTGGGTATTATGAGAAAAAGGAAAGAGTATCAGGTAAGGAAGAGGGAAAACGAGTGGTGCTGGAAAAATACCCAATAATCAATACCCTACTGCTTTTCTGGTTACTTTGTTAGTCTCTTCAATGATTTAATTGGGATCTTAAATTAAAAGCTCAGGAAAACTTTTCACTGATGGAGGGGCCATGTCTAGTGGAGGAAGACTTGGTGACTTTAATTATTCTTCTTTGAACTAAAAATGTTGGTCTTCAGTATTTTATTCTGGCACATAGTAAGGATTCTTGATGCTTATTTTGTGCTATTGTCTTGACCGTTTATTATTTTATCTAAATATTGCACCATTATACTACATTGATGAATACTTGTTCTAATGGATGTAGGAAAGGTTAAATAGATCCTTGGTGGTCTGCCAAGACAAGTTCGAATCGGCTAAGCTTCAACAGAAACCTGATACGATCAATGAGTTGGAATCATGTGTCAACCAGTCAATCGACGATAACTTGAAGGCATTGCCGCATCTTGTTGGAAGATTGAAGAATGCTTTCAACATCCGTGATTGAACCAGCCAAATGACCCATCTTTTATTTATTTATTATAGGCTTTGAACTTTTAAGTCAAATCTTGAGGTTTAATAGAAGGCATCATTTGAGATCTTTCCAGCATTGGCTTTACGGCCGTCGGGTATTAGGCAATATTGACATTTGTTACAGATGAACCAAGCATCCTGTTACGAATTGAGTTTACTTTGAATAACATATATTTGAGCAAATTAATTGTCATATTTGTTACAGGTGAACCAAGTATCCTGTTACCAGTTGAGTTTACGTTTGAACAACATATTTGAGCAACCGCCTCCTCTCGCATATAGGTGGTTTGGTTGATATATATGTCGCCTCGCCTCTATATATAAGATGGTACCTCTTTTATGGTGTCGAATTTTGGCATATGAATCGAGAAACAGGAAACTGGTAGTCTGGAAAGCCAACTTTCATTACAAGCAATTGCATTACAGTCCTCTCTTCTGAAACTCACAACTCAATACTAAGCAATAATAGTCCAAGGTAAACCAATTTCGAAAAAGTTAAAGCAATTATAAGAAACTAATAAGAGAAAGGTGCATACTCGTGTATTCAATCTGTTTAACCAACCAAGAAACATTACTTTGAAGATAGAAAAAGGTAAAAGGTAAATTTATCACATCAGCTGCACTAATGTATAACCAACAAAGACAATTTTATGGAACCATCCACTCAATTACATTTAACATTATTACATAGTGACAACCAAGCCTTGGATGCCATGCTTACTTGGCCTCTTGCCTCTTCTTCTCCTCAAACTTATCTATGGCCACCTGAAGCTCATCCGTGCCGCCAACAGCTCTCATGGTGTAGAAATAGACCCCAAAGACAAATGCTGCTAAGCCCCCGGCAACGACCAGATTCTTAGTCTTTGGTGCAAGGCTGTTATATCCAGAAAACCCAGCCATCTTAGCTGCAGTAAGAGCTGAAAAACCACAAGAGATGATTCTACTTTCCATAAGTTCCCAAAGCAATGCTCGATTCAAATTCTTGGAAAACAAGATCCAATGTCACAACACAAATGAGGAATAAAGATCCAATGTGATGCAAAAGAAACAAAGAAGAGGTAAAAAGATCCAATGCTTTTCGTTGCCAGCTGCTTTTCCCACTTTTATTTTGCTTGCTTCCTAAGAGTGGGAGGAAGCATAATCAAATGCACTTAGTAGGAAACTAAAAGCTAATTCATAATTTATTAGACGTGAACAAGCAGGTTAAAACCCAAAACCCAATGTAGCATAATTGTTCTATGTACAAGTAAAATTCTGCATTAAGTAGTCTACAAAGATTATAAATTCAACTATTTTATTATTTTAAGAACATTCATGAACAAGGAACAAAATTTAGGAACACAAACCGAGAATGATTATCTCAAGACAAACACAACAGAATCAGGATTAGGGCCATCCTTGATTGAAAGAATTGATCAGAAACAAAGAACTTTTACATAGGGCTTTGTATTTCGATGATTCCACCATGAAACGAAACGATCGAAACCCATTTCTCAAACATACAGCTAGCAGATTTTTGTTAAAGAAAAATAAGCAATTTCCTACTAGTTGTCTAAAATGGAGTAATAATCTTTCAAACACTTTCCTACAAACCCAATTAATTTCTTTAAGAAACAAACATGGAAGTTAAAGCTGACCTGAAAATCTCAAGGCGTTGAAAGTTTTGTGCTTAACTGGAAAAGAGAAACACAAGTGGAAGACAAATGGTGCGGCGTTTTGTGTTTATAGGACACGGAAGGCAATAATAGTCGGCGGCTTTGTTGGTTTAGCAGAAGAAACGGCGATAGGCATTGGGCAGGCAAATTAATTAGATGGGCCTTGACTCTTCATCTAAAAGCCCATTAGAAATTTTTGGTCCAAAAGCCTATTAGCTGACATTTTGAAGAAAGTGGTATTTTCAGAATATTGGGATTCATTTTCAGAGACCACATCACCATTGCAACAGTACAAAATAATGATGAGATTAATTAGATATATATAGTTAGATAATATATTACTCTGTGCTGTGCTTGGGAGATGTATTATGTTTAAAAATTAGAATGGATTTTTCACATTTTGTTTTGTATAAAGTAAATATAAACCATAAAATTAATAACCTAATTAGTAGATTGGATTGAAAGGAGGAAAGAGCATTTGTAGTTAACTAGCTTGTTATCTTCCATTAAGATATTAGATTGAAAGCATAAAGTTTTTGTCATCATCATAATCTAAAATTGACTAGGTAGCTAGGAAATATATATTTTAGAGTCTAGATTTGTTATAAGATCCAAATCCGAGAAAAAATCTTCCGGTAGGTAAGTTTTGAGGTGGAAGCAAGGCGAGGGAAGCAGCAACTTGGGCAGCAGCATCAGGGGAATGAGTGCCCTGCCCACCAGTCATGGATGTTTGGGTAAACCCAGGGCAAAAGCAATTAATGCTTAATCTGCTTCCTTCAAACTTGGTGGCTAGAACCCTTGAATACGCATTCAGTGCCAGCTTTGAAACCGAATAATCAGTCCATATTTCTGGCCACCCTTGGCTTTCCCATGTCCCTTTCTTCACATCTTCAACAAACTTTTTCACCACTTCTTCTATTTCTTGCTCTGATAGCCTCTCACTTTGCAGGGTTGCTTTTACATCAAGGTTTCTCACTTTCTGCACACATGGATCATCAAGGCCAAGCGGAATTAATTAATTATAAGAATTTATGATATAGAAACTGTCAATGCATCCAACCCTAATCATCCATAAATTACTATATGGATCACTCCCACCATATATGTAAGCTATGGACGGTTTCAACTAATTAAATTTTGTAACTCTAAGAGATTTTCCCTTCCATTACTAAAACCCTCTATCCAGTGGTATCCTGATTAACTCTATCAATTCTACCTTATTAAAGTTTGGGTCGGACTCGGTGTCGTATTGTGCCTTAATTTTCTGAATAATTCTGTTCCTTTGATTGGAACTATGAGAAATTATTGCATGAATCACTACCACCATGTCATTCAAGCTCTGATCAATAAATAGAATTTTGATAACTCGAATTTTTTTCAACAAATTTTAAAGGCCTATCAAATCAAATATCCTAAATTTTGGAACTTACCGTCACCTTATGAAATTGGGGCTAAATTTGATGCTAAATACCTGCCTAAATTTTAGTGATAATTTTGGATTGTCACAATTTTATTACTAATTAAGACAATAGATGACGTGATGGGAATGGTTATATAATAATTTCTCCTAATTAATCTTCAAATTTAAGAATTCATCCCGAGTTTATATTAGTTGAAATAGTGTTTAGGGTAATAAACTTACATTAATGGAGCCAAGTCTGGAGCTAATATTAAGGATACGGCTGATGGAAGTTGAAAAGCGAAACAAGGGCAAGAGGGATTCAGTGAGTAACTTGGCTCCATGAAAATTGGTTTTGATAACACTCTCCGCGTGCTCAACCGAGTTCTCATCGATCTCATTGAAAACAACAGCTGCGTTGTTTACCTGAAAATAATTAAAAGGAGATTATTACAATATAAATAATTAGAATTTTTTTTTTTAGGGATAATAATTTATTTATTTATTATTGACTAGTTTTAACTTTCACGTGCGTTGCACGTGACCCAACGTGTTTAAATGAAATATTCATATATGAAATTAAGATAACCTCCCTATTAAATTATTATGATAATTACACTATTTTTTATGACCTCCTTATAAAATTTTAATAATCTTCCTATGAAACTTTAATAATGATACTATCGAATTTCGAGAACCCTTTTATAAATTTTTTTAATCTTCTTATGAAATTTTGTTAACCTCCTTAAGGAATATCAAAGACCTTACTATGAAATTTTGATAACTTCCGATTGAAATTTTGATAACCAACACTATAAGATGTTGATAACCTCCATAATATATTGATAACCACGTTATGAAAATTTAAAAACCTCCATATGAATTGCTAGTAATCACATTCTAAAATTTTGATAATCACATTATGAAATTGTGATAACCTCGCTATACAATTTTAATAAACTTCCCTATAAAATTTTAATAACCTCCTTATGAAATCTTGATAACTACAAATTTTGATAACCTCCCTATGATTTCTTGATAACCTCATTATGAAATTTTGTTAATCTCCCTATGAAATTTTGATAACCCTCTTATGAAATTTTGAAAACTAAACTATGAAATTTAGATAACCTTCATATGAAATTTTGATATTCTCCCTGAAATTTTGATTACTCCATAGTAAAAGTTTAATAACCTTCCTAAATTGGTATTCATACTATGAAATTTTGATAACTTCCCCAGAAATACCATTATGAAATTTTAGTAATCAAATTGATCTTTTCCTAAACCGATTTGGAGAATATTTTGGATGAAAATTCAGATGCTAAAGATGATGTGAGGCATCCCTATTGGCCACTTTGGATCCTATTTAATGAGGATAATCTAAATTTTCATTATTAAAATAATTAAATAACTAAAATATTATTTAATAATGGCAATTTAGAAATATATTAGAAAAAAAAGGGTGCAATAGGAAAACATAAAGTTTTCCCTTATCCGTACTTTTATATAGGCTGTAATCTCAAATAAGGGCCCGAACTTTCATAAAAATCTCAAATAAGGGCCCCAAAACACAATTTCAACAAATTAGAAGACACACTAAGTAAATTTTTACAAATTAGGTTCTCCTCAGATGAAAACCAATGCTTGTCATGCCTACACATCAATTTTGATAGAAAAATGGTGTTATTAAATTAATTAAAAATCAAAACATTTTAATCCAAATAAATTCAATAAACGTAGTATGATACAAGATTTTTCCGTGCTTTTTAATTTATATACATCTCACATACTAGTATTAGCTAATACCTTGCACAATATGTCATAATCTACTAAATATGTACTTTAATTTGTTGAAATTGCGTTTTGGGGTCCTTATTTGAGATTTTTATGATAGTTCAGGCCCTTATTTGAGCCTTTAGTCTTTTATATATAATATAGATTAATTAACAAAGGTTGGCAGTGGACTGGAAACTGGAAAGAATAAAAGATGTAGATAAAAAAAAGATTAAAGAAGAAGAGAGATAAGATATGTGATGTAAGAAATTTCAACTATATATTCAATGGTGTGCCAAGCACAGTCAATACCATATGGAATTTGTTAAGAATTTTATGTCATTCAGATAGACTTTTTTATTGTCAAAATTTTATCACGTTTATCCCAAGTTGATTTTTAAAAATTAAAATTATATAATATATATATATATATATATATAAATAAGTAGAGTGAAAAAATAAAGGTGTGTGTAATTTTTTTTATTTCCCACCCGATATTTGGAGATTTGCTCTGACTAATACGAGGGGTTCATGCAATTACTAAGAATTTTGTTGTATACAATTAGTAGCATAAAAATTACTCACTTATTCAATTATTATAGAACTTATTATTATTATTAATAATTAAAATATATGTAGTATTATTTACTAGAATTATTGTGTAAATCTAAGTTAATAATAACCATGCATTAGTTGGAAGAAGAAACTATGCATTCTTTTTTTATTCTAAAGGATTTTTGAATTTAATTCCAGGGAGGAGAGCGAACCCGGTATCTATGGATCACATTATTATTTTTTACTTAATAATTTTTTTTGGGTAGAGGGATATTGTCAACTCTACTAATTGTGGCTTAAGAAATCATTTTCAATTGGGAGAGAAATCACCGTACTCAAAGATTCTCCATGTGGTAATACTTACATATAATTATAATCAAAAAAAAAAAGAAAAAGAAAAAGAAAAGAAGAAAAAGTAACCATAATTGGAGTAACAAAACCTTGGAAATTAATAAAGTCAAATGAGAGACTTTCCCATTGTGAATCATGGTGGAGAAATAAATGTAGAAGCAATAATAGTACTATCAAATAAAAAGGAAAATATGTCTGGCAAAATTAAAGGAAAAAGAATCAAAGTCCTAAACTAATGAATGAATCTAGTCAGTGCATCTTATTAGGTCCAAATGGAAGACATGCAGCTTAAACTATGATGATAAAAATTTAATTTCTTAAATCTGATAATTTTTTTTTAATCAACTCTTAGAATGAACAAAATGTATATATATTTCCTTGATTAAAAATTGTTTACACAAAGAAAGAAAGTAAGAAATGCATGAATTAATGTTTGACTTTTTTTTTGGTAATAAAATTAATGTTTGATTTGTGTCCTTATTAATTTCTCCAATCTGATCTCGACATCTCGTATATGCAAAAAAGAAGCGGCCCCTATGTAGGTAGGAGGAATAGATGATGAGTTAGCATCAACCACAAAAATATACTCATAATGAAATGTCACTCTGTCACCGATCTGTCTATATTGTATTACCCTTTCAAGAAATAAGATTATTATATTGATGAATTCAAAAAAGGAAAATACTTGTAATTTTACGTCCTAATAATTAATTAATTAATGGAAATTATATGAGAAAGAAAGAGTAATTAATTATACCAGAATATCCAACCCAGCGAATGTAGATTGAAGCCAAGAAACAAAGGTTTTGATGGAACAAGGGCTAGAAACATCGAGGGGAAAGAAGTGTACATTGCCAAGGCCGTGGTCTTGGCGGAGTGAGTCGGCGGCTTTCTTCCCTCTCTCGACGTCTCTAGCCGTCAAAACCACCGTTAAACCCAGCTCTGCAAATCTCTTCACCAATGCAAATCCAATCCCTTTGTTGGCCCCCGTCACTACAGCCACCGTCTCCCCACTCCACCATCTGTTTTCATTTTTCATTCATCAATAACATCAAAATTATGGGTATATATATATAGGATTAAGAGAGAGAAATCAATAAGAGAGATTTAATTAGATTGTTTTGTTTGATGGAAGGGGGGCCTTAATTACCTTGATGAGGAGGAAGAGATCAAGGGAGCTGAGAAAGACAAGTCAAGTTCTTTCGATTCCATATATTTTGCTTTGCTTCAAACAGACATCAAATGTGTGTATTTATATATAGACCAGTCAGCAGAGTGGAATTTAAAGGGAAAAAAAGGAACAAGTGTGAATTAATATGACATTTTTTTATTATTTTTTAAATATTTAATTAAGTGGTTTACACTTTACATTAGTATAGATAGTGAGTTATTATTTTTAGGTCACGGGAGGGGCGTGCGGACTAAATTATTAATCAAATCAAAAATGAATTAAAAAAGGTTCTTGAAAACTACTTCCCATTTCTACGGCACACTGTGTAGGCTTTTTTAATTTATGTGTTTACATCCCTAACAATTCTAAAGAAACAATTGTTTTTTTTCCACCAATTTTGACCCTCCTTGTGATGCCACTCTATGGGCCCTTTGGTATGTGCTTTGGCTGTGGTGAGTGGTGAGATGAAAAACAACTGTAACTATAAGTTGAGTAACACCTTAACACCTCAAGTGAAAAATAAGTTACTTTTATGTTGTTTTTTTTTAACATAAAAAAAGGGGTTTCTTGGTGGGCGTCGTCGACCTCAGGGGCTCTAAGTCCCCTGCTTCCTCTTAAACCCCAGTGACTCCATGGCGAGGGGCACACCTGTGGGCAGTAGTGGGGCGTGCCAAGATGGAAACAATCTTATTGTTTACTCAGAATCGAACTTATGATCACGCTTGCAACAAACCTTACACTCAGCTTCCTGCCACTAAACCACCCCAGAGGGGCAGTTACTTTTATGTTGTTACATTCACAATTTCACAATATAGTACAAACAACACCTCACCACACCTGACCACTTATAAAATACCTTTGACACATCGCGCGCAGTGAAAAGCATCGAAAACGTACATCATTCTTCCAACAGCACAAGCCTATATCTTCTTCAAGTTGCTATTGCCATTTGGTGTTATTAGACCGCAATTGACTGCATCTGCATGCTATGCTATAGTTTTTTTTTTTAGAACCATCAACCCAACATTAAAGTTGGACAAAATCCATAAAAGAGTAAGAATAATTCATATGTTACTTTAGTTCTTTTAGCCAAGAAAAATATAACCTTAACTTTCTTTTGCTTTTCATTAAAAAAATGGATTGAATGTTGAGTATTCATTTATTTATTTTTTTAGAGGTGTTAGGGGGGGAAGGGAACAAGATAAAAGGAAAAGGCAACCATGCTGTTTCATTCTGACACGTGTATATCCACCCTGAATACAAGACCCCTACAACTCTAACACCGTAAACTTTTTGTCGTCGCTCAAAAGTAACGACACGACGACGTCTTGTCTTCATCAATTCTACTCGGTACATGCTTCTTCTTTTTTTTTTTAAATGAAAAGATTTCATGGTGAGGGGCAAGGGCCACGGCCAAGGAATATGTTTTTTTCCCAATAAAAAAACAACAAAAAGAAAGCAATTAGTGTTGATATCTAAATTTATGATTAGGGGTAAATTTGTCCTCAAGAATGTTAGAACAAGATGTGTGGCTCAGATTTAATCTAATTCTGAAGCTAGATTAAAATTTATGTCATCCTTGTCATATTTTAAATTAGGAAAATAATTTTATTCCTCCTAATTTCCTATAATTGGGCCGAAATTAGTAGTATTTATTGAATAATAATAATAATTTTATAATTATTATTATTTCAGTAAATAATGGTCAGAAAAGAATTAAAATCATCTTGTATGATTTCTGATTCTGATTGAGATTTAATTCTTGGATGACCATCCTAATTTTGTAAAGTGCATAATGCCATGTCAAAATTAGACATATGACATGACATGTGGCGTAGTGAGGCCTAGCCCAGGCCGCCAATGCCTAAATTTGATCCCTATTGAATTAAATGCAACTTTGCATTTTATTCAGTTAAGGACAAAAGGCGAAATCAACAAAATTGAATGGCCTAGAGAGGTGCAATTCGAACAAGGATTTTTCCAGTATGATTCTTGACTCTCATAGATCATTCTGAAAAAATTTCATCTCATTCTGACTTAAGATGAAAAACTTATGCACGTTTTTTCAATTAAGGATAGTTTTGGCGTGAAATCAATTTCACCATGACAGAGAGCTCATTTTCGACCAAGATTTTTTCTATGGTCTTAATATGGTAGCCGAACCCTACTGGTGAAATTTGGACTCAATCTGACTTTTTTTGCAACTTTTTCATATTTTTCAATTAAGGACATGGCTTTTCACCCCGATTTAGTCAAAATTGAATCTGATTTATGTTCTGACCGATTTAATGGCCAAGAATGATCAATTCAAGATCAATTTCATGGGCAAAGAAGTCCTAGTCGAATATGAGGTCATTTTGGCTATTTTCAGCAACAATCAGTAAAAAGTGCAGCACAATTAGGACTCGAATCAGATCAAATTGCATCAGATTAAGAGACATATTCAGTCCAAGCTATTTTTGGGAATATATGGCCGACCTTGATGACCATGTAAAGGTGGTCACACAAGGTTGATCAAGTTGGAAGTCATCTTGGAAGATTTTCTGAGAGATCAGATTGAAGAAGCACTTAAAGTAGAACAGATCAGATTGAAGAAACAATTAATAGGAAGACAAAGTGGGGAAAACAGCCTTGGTAGCCAAGCCTAGGCCGCCCCCTATATAAAGGGTCTCCCTCCTTCAGTTTTGAGGGAGGAGAAAGGAGAGACTCCTGCAGCCTCAAATTTGCTCCGCGCAAAAACTAAGCCCCGCGCTTATTTTCTCTCAGGCCCTGCGCCACTTTCTTTATCAGGCCCTGCGCCACCCCCTGCAGCAACCCTACAAAATTTAGCTCTTTTCAACACGAGTCCGCCTCGTTTTCTCAATATTTTTCTACTTCAAATTTGTCTTAGGACGCCAAATCAACTCTCCGCGTGTTTGTCTTCTCTTTCAAAACTCTCCGCGAGTTTGTCTTCTATTTCAAAACTCTCTGCGAGTTTGTCTTCTCTTTCAATTTCGTCTCAGGACGTTAATTGTTTTCTTTTCAATTTTTCTTATGAATAACAACCTGCTTGTTATTTTCAACCAATTTTCAAAGCAAGAAACCTTTTCCGACATTTACGTTTTTACAGTCAATTTGGGATCAATGATTTAAATGCTCCGGTGTGACTTTGATCCAGTTCCCGCAATCCACTCGCTCTGATTTATTTCTGTGCTCCGCGCATCACCAAAACCGCTTTTTCTACTTCTTTGTCATTTTCAGCAAAATGATTGGCACGCCCCACACTGCTATTAAGTTTTTCGCAAAAAAAACTCTACTCAAAGGGATTTTTGGCGCAACATCTCTTTTTGGCACGACCAGTGGGACTCAAATATGATTGTCTTCTCATTTTGCGTCGTAAAATCTTTTTCAATTTTTTCTCAAGTCGGCGATCCCCGACTTTTTTTTTAATTTTCGCAGATCCGGTGTCCGTCTAGGCCAGGCCCGCACCAATGTTTTCCTCCCACTTCGGTCATACCAAAACATCTGTTTTTGCCACGCCCAGTGGGACTCAAAATAATTGACTTCTCACTCTGCGTAATGTCAAAAGATTTCTTGCTCCACCTTCTCTGAATTTCTTTTTCAATTTCTACTCAAGTCGGTGATCCCCGACTTTTCTTTTAGTTTTCTATCTCAAATCTGGTGTCCGCCTAGTCAGGCTCGCACCAAACCTTTTTTTTGTCTTCAAAACGACGCCCTCCCTAACCCAGACCACGCCGAATTCCTCTTTTCTGAAGTCCAAGGTGTCCACCAGACGGTGCACACCGACGACTACGTTTAACGACCTGAAGCCGGACACAACAACTTGTCTTCCCGCTTCCGTCGTTTTAAAGGTTTTCTTTTTACTTTTACCTTTGTTTTCTCTTTTGCAAGGTCTTTTTGCAAGATCATGCCTCCAAAAAACAATGATGGAAAACGACCTCAGGAGTCACCGAGTCAAATCAAAGACTCCAGAGCCGAGCCATTTAAGAAAGCAGAGTCACCCGACCATGATATCTCTATTTGGCGGACTATGTAAGCTATTGTGACGACTCTCAACAAGATCGACGCATCCCAGGATCGGCTTGTCCAAACTTTAGATCAGCAAAGATCTGAATCACAGGACAACATCTAAAATCTTATCAATAGGATGGAGGTTGGACTCGGGGGGCAAAACCAACGATTTGGTACCCTACCTGCGCCACCACCACCTCAAAACGTTGCAAACAACGTTGTGCAGGAGCAAATAATCAGCAATTGCTACCTATCAGGCAAGGTATGGAACAACAAGCATTGGATGGGGAGAATGTCGCTGCACCTCTCCCTGATCCTGCCTTGAATCTTCCTGAGATGGTCGCTGACAATATTGAGGAGGTTAATAATGTTGAACCTCGCGTCGCTGCTTGTAGACACCCATTTTTTGGCCCGTATACTTTAATTTAGATTAAATTGCTTCTTAATTAGTATTTAGGGGTATTCTTATCAAATCATAATTTTTTAGGACATTTTAATAGATTTGCATCTTGTATAAGTCTTTACTTCATTTTTAACTACACTCTTAATGATTGCATTAGCATATCATTTTTGCATTGCATATTGATTAATCCATCTTCTCTTTATTTCATTTCTCAAATTCATTTTAATGGTCATTTCTCAATTTCATTCTAATGGTCCAAGACCCTTTTCCTTTGGGTTCTTACTTTGGGATTTCCTTTAATCTTTTATTGGGCCTCCCTATAACCTCATGGCATTTGGGCCAAAAGTCTTTTTCTACTAGGTAAATAAATGGAAGTCCATAGCCTTTGGACCTTCACTTATCTCTTAAAGCTTGCTTTTAGGCCATATAATGGAGTAAGGTTTGCAAAGTTAGAGTTCAAAAGATCAAAATTGGAAAATATACAAATATATATATATATATATATATATAGAAATTGGAAATTAAAGAAAAAGAAAAGAGAAGAGAAGGGTTTCTGTTTCCACTCTTGCATTTCCTTTTATATTTATTTGCTAAAGTTTACATATTTTACAAAAGTACAAGTAGTTTGCATTCACAGGTTTTAAGTTCAATACAAAGCACATATTTGTTTGATAAAATTACATTTCTGGTTTACAAATCAGAAAGTAGTTTTCATTGGAGCCTCCCCTTGTTTCCTTTTCTTTTTTTCCATGTCTTTTTCCTCCTTTATTAGTTCTTCAGCCTCCACTTCGGTTCAGGTTAGTCCCGAGTTGCAGTTGCTCAAGCACAACAGCAGGTTTCAATTTAGCAAGAGAAATGGGAATGAAACAGCAAAGCAAGAAGGGGTGGGTCATAAAACGCCAAGGTAAAATGAGGGCAGTGAGCAAAGGTGGATTCAAGGCTTAAACAGAAAGGTAAGCACAACAGGCAGTGTGCAGATTGTGATCAAAATAAGCTTCAGGCAAAACAAAACAGAGCAAACACAAACAATAAAAACAGAATCAAGCAAAATGACGATCCAGCAAACATGCAAAGCCAAATCAATGAATTCGAGGCACAATACCCAAACAGTTAAGATCATGGCAACTTAGGGACAGTCATACAGTAAAGAGCAAGGGCAAAACAAGATAAGGGAGAAGCATTTGTGCAATTGGCAAAGGATTTAAGGTCCAAGTAAACAACAACATTCTGATGATGGACATTTAGAGGTATAATTCGCAAAGCATTCAAACAGCAACTTCAAAGTCAATAAATTCAATTCAATTTCAAACAGAATCAGTTCAAGAGAGAGAAGAGAATATACCTGGACAGAGAAAAGATTCCTCTGCCAATTCACCCGTCAAGCCCAAGCATAGTAGATTAAAGCCGGAATAGGGCAACAACACTGACTACAAAGTTCAATTTAACAGTTCCACCATTTCACACATTCATGCAAGCAATTCAGAGCCATTGTCCATGGAGGATTGAATACCATTTGCAGTGAAGAATTTCAAGCAAGTTTGTATGTCAGCAAGTAAATCAGAGGGGTAAGAAAGCAATCATATGAAGACCAAAACAAGATGCTTGGTTAGCAATACAATGACAATATGAGTTAACAGCAGAACCATCACATTAAGAATGAGCAAAGAAGTGATTCCCACAGGTTTCATTGGCTCCATGGAGCCTCGCACTAGCTCCAATTGGTCTAGCACAGCAGGGGACCTGGCAAAGAGAGAAGCATGTGAGAAAAAAATCTAATTACGAGCCAAGAACAGACAAAATAAGGAAGGTGGGGAGGAAGTTTCACCTCACACGTACACAACATTTTTTGTTTGTTATGAGGAAGCTTCCTCCTCATTTCGGGCAAGGGCATAAAAAGGTGAAGTTTGAGGTTTTTAAAGGAGGACAGTTTTTAAAGAGCAAAAAAAACCCTAGTAGAGCGAAGAATAAAAAGTTCATATTTTTCTCTCCATCACAGAAAAAAAAAGAAGCATTTTTCTATCATATTTAGCATAGCAGCGTTTTTTTCCCTTTTGAATATCAGTAATCCTTCTCAAAAAAAGATCAAAAGGAGTCTAATCCCTTTACTTTGCTAGCTTAGTCTATAGCACCAAACAAAGAAAACCAAAAAAGAAGTTTTTTTTTTCTTTTAGTCTCTTAAGCAATACCGAAGACAAGAAATCCCTGAGTAGTTTTCTAATCAGTTTCATCAACAAACACAAAAAGATTCATCTTTTTTCTTCTTTTCAGAAATGAAACACAAAGCAAAACAGAAAATACAAAATAAAAAATAAAATAAAAAGGGAGATTACCTTCACCTTCCCATCAAGACCGAAAACACAGAAACGAAAAAGTAAAAGCCTCTACCTTTGTTTAGCTTAGTCCTCCTTGCTTCCTCTCCCCTCGGTTATTGCCCATTTCCTTCACCTTTTTTCCTTCACACATGAAAAAAAATGAAGTTTGGAATTAGGGTCTGTGTGATTTAGGGATTTCATAACTCAAGTGTTTGGATTCAAAATTTGTTCGATCAAGGAGAGAGTGAAGTAAGGGGAGCGACATACCTGAAAATCAAGGTGATCCGACGGTGGGTTTCGCCTGATCGGAAAGGAGAGATTTTGGTTCGGTTAGGCTTTGGTTCGTCGGGTTATGGGCTTTTGCTTGAAGAACGGTGGTCGGAACCGGGACCGGGATAACGAATAGGACATATCTGCTCTTTTTTGGCTGCAAATGGAGCTCCGGTAAGGTTGACTGCGGCGGCGCCACCGTGAGGTGATTTCCGATGAACTCAGAGGGGTGGCGGGGCGTTTGATCAAGAGACATAGGGTTTGAAACCTTCAAAAGAGAAAAAAAAGAGAAGGCTTTTATAATAACCCTAGAAACCAGGCCAAAATCCGACCCAACCCAGACCACATTAGATCCGGTCCAACCCGTTCGGCCCATTCTTGAGTTATTGGGTAACTTCTGACTTTGGGCTTTTAAATTGTTTTAAGGCATTTGGGCTTCCTAATTATCTTTGTTGCACTTTGGGCTTAGCAATTAGGCTAGATTTAATAAATATGTGTTGGTCCAATTTAGTTTTTTTTTTAGGTTTATTTAATAATAATTAGTTTAATTTTAGTAACTTAGATTTTAATTTTAGATAATTTAATTTATATACCTAAATTTAGAACTTAGGAATAGCCTCATAAGCATTCATATTCAAATTGTTATTACCATGCTATTAAATTGTTCATGTGAGTAATTAAAATGATCCGATAATAAAATGGTTAATTGGGACTTAGACAATCTTTGTCGGTCTTAATTCATCCTTTCTAGGCTTGGAATATCCGAAAGGGGATTTTAGCCAGTATGAGTTGCGGGTGCCCGAAAGGTATTCCTCGTATAATTATTCGGTAAAAATTTGCATTTAACCGGAAAACATGCATCACGTGCATTCATGCATCTAGGGTTTGGATTTAGTAATTTTCATTTAATTGTTAAGAAAAATTCAAAAAATATAGAGAAAGTGAAATGAAATAAAACCATTTTCTTCAAAATTAAAAAGAGTTTGTGCTTGTGAATTGTTCTCTTTTAGTTTTCAAAGATAAAAATTCAAAAAAATTGAGTCTTTCAAAATTAAATAAAAAGGTTTTCAAGAATCCAAAAAAATTCAAAAGTCAAAAATCAAAAAGAATTTCATCAGGTTTAAGTTTTCAAATTGGGAAAGTTCCCACCAGTTTTCAAAGTATTCAATTTAGCTTTTTTCAAATTGGGAAAGTTCCCATCAAATCTTCAAAGTATTCAATCTAGCTCTTTTTCAAATTGGGAAAGTTCCCACCAGTTTTCAAAGTTTTCAATCTAGCTCTTTTTCAAATTGGGAAAGTTCCCACCAATTTTCAAAGTATTCAATCTAGCTCTGTTTTCAAATTGGGAAAGTTCCCATCAGTTTTCAAAGTTTTTAAATTGGGAAAGTTCCCGTCAGGTTTTAGTTTTCAATTCAGGCAAAGTTCCCGTCAGTTTCGGTTTCAGTTTTCATAGTGGGAAAAGTTCCCATCACAAGCATTTTTTTCAAATTGAGTTATTTTAATGGTAAGTTTTAAAAAAAATCCTCTCATGAGGAGCCCAAAAAGAGAACAAAGGGTTCAATTCCCAACATTCCTATTTCAAAAATTCAAAATCCATTTTTGCTTGTTTATTTTCTTTCAAAGATTAATAAGATTTCTTAATGACATGAAAATACTTAAAAATAGAAACAACCAATAATAGAAACCCACGTTAAGTCTAGACTAGTCAGTGCTGTCTTTTGACAGGCGTCGTGGGGGTGCTAATCCTTCCCCACGCGTACCCGACTCCCGAACCTTTATGACACTGGTTAGAAGACCGTTTATTAGGTTTAGTGTTGCCTTAAGCCAAGCTTAGGTTAATATTAGACTTAATAATCTTATAGGTGACTAATCACACCTAGGTTAAAAAAGATTAGTGGCGACTCCAAAATAGGAAACAGTAGTTTCCCCTTTCTTAAAAGTCGTTAAACGGTAGGGTTTCGGAACCCCAGACTCGCACGTTGCGACACTGCTTATGTCCCTCCACATGTCAGAATTGGCAATGGGAATGGCAACGGCAATGGGAACGGTAATTTACGCCATCCTTAACAACAACCACCTCAAATCGGAGGACCCATACCCAACGCCCAAATGGAAGCACACGGGCAAGTCAACCAGAATCATATCAGAGAGATAATCGAAGATATGATTGGTCCTGCTTTAAGGAGGGTTGGCCGACCATCATTCCATAAACCATATCCCGAGGAGTATGATAGAATTCATCTACTCCCTCGAGGATATAAGGTGCCTGATTTCACTAGTTTCTCAGGAACATCAAGTGAACAGTCCACCTTAGAGCATATTGCTCGCTTTACAGTTCAGTGTGGAGAAGCTAACTCTCCTATACCTGAAAAAAGGAGAGCGAGCTGAAGATTACTTGGCACGTTTCAAAAAATTAAGAAATCGATGTCGTACTCCACTTCCTGAGGAAGAGTTCGTGAGACTAGCTCATAATGGGCTAGACATGGAACTCATAAAGAAGTTTGAAGGAGTAGACTTCAGAGATTTCTTTGAAATGTCGACCAAGGTGGGTAGATATGAAGCTTTGCTGCGCGAAGATCATGAACGACGAAGTTCATCTTATGGCACTTATTATCAAGAGCCAAATTTTGAAGTCGGCGTAACAAAAATCAAAGCTGATTGACCCATCGAATGTCCCTCACTTGTCAGAGCTGGAATAGGTCATCCACAGACGCAAGAACGTCTCGCTATGATGTACCAATGTTAGGCAGACAAAAGACCTTATAATGGAAGTAGAACTTATTCCTTTGACGTGTCAAAGACTAATGAAGTTTTTGATTTCTTGTTTAAGTCAGGGATGATTAAACTTCCACCAGGTCATGTTCTTCCGTCACCAGGTGACCTCAAGGGCAAGGAGTACTGCAAATATCATGACTCATGGAAACATGCCACCAATAATTGCACTGTATTCAAAAACATAGTACAAGAAAAAATTGATCGTGGCATCTTCAAGTTTCCTGAACCTCCTAAGAAAGATATGGGAGTCGACAAAAACCCTTTCCCTGCTCCAGTACACATGACGACCATCAATTTCCCAAAAGATGGTCGAGTATCTAGAGAGGCAAGGGTCGATGAGGTCATGAATGATGAGCCAACAAGCAAGAAAAAGAGGTTAAAATCGGCTACCACATCTAGTACAACCGAACCTCAAAAGGCTAACAAGCTCAATCAGTATTCCACTCCGAAAGATCAAGCCAACAAAATTACTGTTAAGACAGTGAATGATTGGCATGATCGTTCTAAGGCTCCAAGGTTGGTCATACGACAAAGTAAGACCCCCAGGAGAAAGATCAAATATCCATCATCTGATGATGCCATGGATGATTCTGATCAACCACCAGAGTTAGAAGCAAGAAAGAGAGTTCGAAGGAAACTTCTCAACTTCAACTCCGAACAAAGAAAGATCCAGAGATCTCCTTGCTTCGAAGGCTGACAATAACCAGGGATATTGGAAAGATGAAATATACTTTCCAATTCCCAAAGAAAGTCAGAAGAAATCTTCTTCAGCACCATCTTCTTATTTGATGCATGAACAACCAACTGGGGGGGGGGGGGGGGGGCAAGCATCAGATTCACAAGATGAATCACGACTTGCAACATACCCCCAAAAAGGCTAGAAGTGAAATTCGGCCTTGGTTGAATCAAAGAAAAGTTTAGTACCGTGCTGCGGCCATCAACAAAGAGATACAACTACGCCAAAAACCAGTTGATCAAACTTCAAGACCTCGAATGGTCAAGGCACCTTCTAAAGTTAAAAATGGAGTGTGGTAGAAGGTTCAACATCCCAAGTTTCCTATTCAAAAAAGAAACAGGAATACTTGGAGAAGGCGTGAGTTGAGGAAAAGAGCTAAAGCCAGAACAAATGGAGCTGATCAGGAAAAACAAGAGTTGGATTTGGCCAATCAGTATAAAGTGGCCGAATCCACCAAAAGGCAAAAGCCATTTACCATCACATCAAGGACAACTGTCCGTGAGTTGGTAAAAAAGAGGCTATGAGCCTCACAGGGCTATGATTGCCATTGAAGAGGCGAAGCTTAATGAGCGAGAGCTCAAGCTAAACCAAAAGGAAGCACAGCTTCAGGATATGAGGCAATCTTTGATCGACATAGTCCATGGCAATGAAGAATATTCAAGCCATGACTTAGCATCAAGAGCCCAGATGAATGAAGCAGATGTGCTACTTTACAGACAAATGACCATGGATGCACTAATCATTGAAGATGAACCTGAAGAGGACATCTTTAGTGATGATGAAAAAAGTTCCTATTATAGGAATTTTCCCTACAGTGCATTGCAGAAAAAGCTTGAAACATGGCCACCATTTGAGATCACTGACAATTTGCTCAATATTGAAGAGAATCTCTCACATTGGCAGATCGAAATTTTGCTTGAAAATGAAAATTTAATCAAGTCCAAGGAAGAATTCAATAAAGAGCGAATTGCACATATTGAAACTGAGAATACCCTTATGGCAAAGCAGCAATCAATTGACGGCATTGCTCGTGAATTACTTAAGCGAATTGCCAGAAAGGAAAAAGAAGAACTCCAGGCTCTCGTTTTTGATGAGGATATGGATATTGATGTTAGTAATCCTAACCAATTTCGATCCAAGCAGTCTTTATCTGACCAAGAAATGGGAGAAGGCGCAAAGCAGGAAAATGATGAGCAATCAGTAAATGAAGAGAAATCTTTACAAGCTGAGGACTTCGAAGATAAATCTGACTCAATTGCATTTGGACAATTCATGGTCAATCTTCAATGTCATGCTCTCACTTTACCTTGTTCTTTCGCAGAAAAAGATGGCATAAAAGTGGATGCTCACAATCCACCCCCTGCTGGGGATAGCAAAGAAATGATTGAGGTCCCTTAGACAATACACTCGGGGGGCAACAATTATGAAGATGCTAAGGCTATAGTTTTTACTAAGCCTGATGAAACATCTGCATAACACATTAAGCCTCTATACATTAAGGCTTACGTTGATGGTATTCTTGTAAATAGAGTTTTAGTCAACACGGGGCAACTGTTAACTTGCTTCCTTTTTCCTCACTGAAAAAGATTGGCAAGTGCAGTGACGACCTGATGCCTTCAGATGTTACTGTCAGTGACTTCTCTGGTGCTGTCAAAAAGACTAGAGGGATACTTCCTACGCAATTAACCGCTGGCTCCAAAACTTCCATTACAACATTTTTTGTAATTGACTCTTCGTCAACTTACAATATCTTGCTAGGAAGGGATTAGATTCATGCCAATTGGTGCGTGCCATCATTTCTTCATCAAATGCTGATATTTTGGAATGGCACAGAAGTTGAAGTGGTCAAAGCTGATAGCAGACCATTCAAAGTAGAATCACATGCAGTTGATGCAAGATTCTACGATGTAACGGTTGGGCCTGTCAGCTTCATGGGTCAGGATAAGTATGGTCGGCCATACCCTATCATTTCCACCAAGCAGATTCAACCAGAAGCTTTGAAAGAAGCAATGGAAATCTTGGTGCGTCCTGACGCCATAATTCCTTACAAGCCACTTCCATCTTCTCCCATTATAGAGGAGATACCATGATTTCACAATCAAGGAAGAAAGAAGCGATCGACAACGCTTTGAAAAAATTGTCGACTAATGCTTTAGAAATGAAGCTACGAGAAATGGAGGATTCTGCCACCCTATCAGCTAATGTGGCTAATCACACCAACATTTTTTATGAGATCACCATGGATGAGCTTGATCGCGCGCCCATGAAACTTGACGATCTCAAAGCCGAAGTACAAGATCCCTTGCTGGAAATTGATCTTGGTACAGATGGCAAACCAAGGCCAACTTACATTAGCCAGTTATTGGCCGAAGAAGACAAGCCACGCATTGTTGCCCTATTAAAGGAATACAAAGATTGCTTTGCTTGGGATTATGACGAAATGCCTGGTCTAAGTCGAGATTCGGTTGAACATCGCCTCCCAATCATTGAGGGATATCGACCATACCGACAACCTCCCAGGAGAATGGCAAATGATGTCATCCTTCAGGTTAAAGAGGAAGATGAAAGACTTATCAAGGCTAAATTCATCTGCACCGCAAGGTACGTTGAGTGGATTTCTAACATAGTCCAATGGTTAAAAAGAATGGTAAAATTCGAGTATGTGTCGATTTTCGCAACTTGAATTTTGTCACTCCTAAAGACGAATATTCCAATGCCTGTTGCAGATCTTTTGGTCGATGGAGCCCCCCAACATAAGGTTTTATCCTCTATGGATGGACATAGTGGCTACAACCAGATCTATATAGCTGATGAGGACTTCTCAAAAACAGCATTTCGATGCCCTGGAGCCATTGGTACTTTTGAGTGGGTAGTTATGCCCTTTGGACTCAAAAATGCTGGTGCAACCTATCAACGGGCAATGAATGCTGTTTTCCATGACATGATTTGTAAGTTCATGGAAGTTTATATTGACGATGTAGTGGTTAAGTCACATAATACTCTTGACCACCTCGATCATTTACGACGCTCATTTGAAAGAATGAGGCAACATGGATTAAAAATGAATCTATTGAAGTGTGCTTTTGGCGTTGGTGCAGGTAATTTCCTTGGTGTTTTTGGTCCATCAACGAGGCATCGAGATAGACCAAAACAAGGCAAAGGCTATCATACAAGCTCAGCCGCCCACCAACAAGAAAGGACTCCAACGATTCCTTGGCCAAGTCAACTTCTTACGAAGGTTCATTTCCAACACTGTTGGTAAAACTAAAGCGTTTTCACCATTGTTGAAGTTGAAAGATGGAGAAGGCTTCCAATGGAATCAAGAGCATCAAAAAGCTTTTGACTCGATAAAAAACTACTTGACATCGCCACCTGTCTTAGTTCCTCCTAAAAAGGACAAACCCTTATACTTGTATATATCAGCCACAACATCATCCATTGGATGTTTGTTGGCTCAAGAAGTAGAGAAGGGAATGGAACAAGCAGTGTATTATCTCAGTAGGACTCTTACTGATGTAGAAACCAGATACAGTCCTATTGAAAAGCTTTGTTTGTCACTTTACTTTGCAGCAATAAAGCTTCGACACTATATGCTCTACTTTAACGTGTGCATTATTGCCAAAACTGATGTTGTAAAGTACATGTTGACACGAACATTACATAAAGGTCGACTGAGGAAGTGGTGTTTAGCACTTTCTGAATTTAGCTTAAAGTATATTCCTCAAAAAGCGGTAAAAGGCCAAGCTGTTGCTGACTTTTTGGCTGACCACCCTTGTTTAAACTTGGGAGAGGAATTTGAAGATGCTAATGAAGTTATGGAAGTGTCTTTACCACCCTGGATCCTAGAATTTGATGAATCAAGTACTGCGCAATCAGCAGGTGCTTGAATTGTTATCACATCACCACAAGGTGACTGGACCACAATGGCCTTTCACTTAGACTTTGATTGTACTAACAATCAAGCTGAGTATGAAGCGCTCATTATTGGTTTGGAATTACTTAGAGAAATGAAGGCATCCTCATTTTATATTAAGGGTGATTCATTATTGGTGATAAATCAACTCACGCAAGAGTATAACTGCAATAGTCCATCATTGTTGCCATATTATGCAATGACAGTACAATTATTGGACAAATTTAACAATGTGAGCATTGAACACGTGCCCAGACATCGAAATGAAGGAGCAAATTAACGCTGCACAACTTGCATCAGGCATTACCTTTCAAAATAACATCTGGAGGAAAGTGGTAAACGTCGAAAGACGTGTTTTACCATCCACCTTTAAAAGGGATAATGTGTTCGAAGTCTGCAACATTGTTCATAAACATTCCGATTGGCGGGAACCTTTCGTCGAGTACTTAAAAGATCCAACTGGGAGGTTTGATCGACGTATTAGGACCTTGGCCACACATTAGGTTGTCTTGGCCAATGAACTATAATGAAAAGACCTCGATGGAGCTCTTTTAAGATGCTTGGATAAGGATGAAGCCCGAAAAGTTGTCAAAAACATGCATGAAGGCTTCCGTGGTGCACACCAAGCTGGAAGAAAAATGAGATGGCTTGCTCGCCGTCACGGCTTTTATTGGCCGACTATAATGAAAGATTGCATAGAATTCGCTAAGGGATGCCAGTGTCAGAAATATGGCCCTATTTGAAGGCTCCCTACTGAAGAATTGCATTCCATCATTAAACCATGGCCTTTCAGAGGTTGGGCGATTGATCTAATTGGTAAGATCACCCCACCGGCTAGGGGAGGTGTGTGTTTTATTATTGTTGCAACCGACTACTTTACTAAATGGGTAGAGGCAAAAGCAATGAAAAACACCACTCACTCAGATGTTAAAAGTTTCATCAAAGAACACATCATTTATCGCTTTGGAATTCTAGAGACGATTACGACTGATTGTGGTACTAACTTTGATGGAAAAATAACAAGTGACTTGGAAAGAAAATTTGGCCTCAAGTTTGTTAAATCAACGCCCTAATATGCACAAGCTAATGGGCAGGGCGAAGCTTCGAATATAATCATGATCAGCATAATTAAAAAATGCTGAAAGATAAGCCAGGCAAATGGGACAAAGCATTGTCTAAAGCCTTGTGGGCTTATCGGATGTCACAAAGGTCATCCACTAGAGTAAGTCCATTTAGCCAAGTCGGTCAGGGTTGCTTTTCAAAATGACTTACAGTGGTATGACTATAATGATGCTATGATGATCAAGCTTGAAGATCTAGAGTCAGAAAGGCTTGATGCATTAGATCATCTGCAAGCACAAAAGAGAAAGGCAGAAAGGCACTACAACAAAAAAGTTCGCCCAAGAAGCTTTAACGAAGGCGAGCTAGTTTTGAAAGCCATTTTGCCTATCGGTGCTCATGTAGATGGAATGGGAAAGTGGTCACCTAAATGGGAAGGACCATTCCGAATCAAGAAAGTGCTAAAAAATGGCGCTTATTGGTTAGAAACGAAGGATAATAAATCGCACCAAAGATTAATCAATGGGTGATATTTTAAGAAATATTATCCAAACGCTTGGGAAGCAAGAAGTGAACCTCAACCTGAATTTAATTAATTATCTGAGGATCCTGATGATTTGGCCATGAGTCAGCTCACGACCAATAGCTTCACCAACGTATAATTAATTATTGAAAACGCTTCGAGGACTTAGCCGCCCCAATTGCGTTTTCGCGGCTTTTAAAAATAAATAAAATACTTTATTACGCTCATTAGTAAAGAAGATATTGAGTTTATTTTAAGCAAAAATCCATCGCTTAAACCATGATAGCGTTTTGGGAATTGCAAATTGGCCTTAATTATTGTTTAGGCCGAAAATCTTAGGTTATTTGGAATTTTTATTAATTGCAAATAATTCCTTTTGCAACCGAATTCCAAATATAATTCCTAAGTGGTTTGATCTTTATGGTTTTAATTTAAAAAGCCATTGGATTAAATTTTAGAATCAAGCATAGTTGGTTTGTAAAATAACCACTTAATTGAAATTGAGTTGGTAAAATTAAAATACCACCAATTAAATTAACAATCCAAAATTACTTGAAATCCAAAAACATTAAATTTGGCATTTGACAAATTGCCATCTAAAGAACTATTCTTCCACGTTCTCTTTAGGAGACTCCGGTGGAGGGAATGTTTCAGGGAGTTGTGTCTTGATTAACATAAATTCCCTATTCATCGCATCAAGAGCAGCCTTGAGATAATCTTGATTGACTACAACCTCGGAGAATTCATCCTTGTGAGATATCAAGGCTGTAGCCTCTTCAAGAACTTGATCACACTGGCTGAGAGATGGCAGTTCCTTCTTGTTGATAATCTCGACAAGACGTTCTTGCAATACTTTCACTTTAGCCATATGATCATCAATTTCAGCTTGAATGGCTAATTGCTCTTGACAGGGAGATATTGAATCCTTCATAAGGGAAGTAGTAGAATCTAGAGTGGACTGCTGACCATGATACTTCTCCTTCTTCTCATTAGATTGGTGGAAATCATCCTGAGTTTGTTTGTATCTAGATACAAAAGATTCAAACAGCTTAGGAAACTTATGCTAATATTGAGTTTCTGAATCATCAATGAAAGGGCAAAGCGACCATGTTCTAGCACTATTATAAATGGCATTGCGTTGGGCTAACCCTATAGCATCCACCATGTCATTTGAAAAATGCTTAAGGTCGTCAAAAGCTTGTTTCAACTCAGCATCGGTTGGAATTTGCCTACTTTCATTGTGAATGTCTGCATCTGAAGGTAGCGCATTGGCAACAAATGATTCCAAGAAATTGCATTTCCTGATCAGAGGGAGGCCATCCTACAAATAGAAGGGTCATCAGTGATCTCTTCATAAGTAAAGATGTGTGTAAATTACAGAAGTAAAGATTCAATACCCATCCAGCTGAAAGATTAGACCTAACAGCTTCTACAATTGAAGAATTTGGCTCATTCTCATCTGGAGGCGCTGAATTCATATCAATGAGAATGGTTGTAGGATCTTCCATAAACTCAGGCCTCTTTTCAACCTAAAAGATGGCCAGAAATCAATAAAAATCAGCAAGGTTAGGCCAAAAACATCAAACAAAGGGAAACCAGGTCAATCCCTAGGATTGAGAGGGTTTTTGCGTTTTGGCCTCAATAGTACCTCGTTGATGAAAATTGAATTCTTCAGTATGGCCAATGTAAAAGCATGGCATTTTGGTGCAGGATAAGTGATTATCGCGCGCCAAGATGGATCATTAACATTACATGCCGCAGGGACCACTGAAGAATCAGGAATCAGCTCGGTCCCCAACTGCCGAATGAAAATAATGTTAGATTCAAATGGCAGGAACAAGAAAAGCTAGAAAAGAGGGAATGATCTTACTTCTCTAGGAATGTTGGAAAGATAAACATCATCTACATCTTTCCGCATAGCGGCCACATCACCATCAGGTTGATCGTTGGCAAACAACTCTTCTAAATCTACCATTTCCTCATCATTCAGGTAAATGGATGGAGAAAGGCTGGGGGAAAGTGTTACTTGCGCCAAACCTTGGGTAAACTTGCTATTTGCCACCCTTTCAGGGGAACAATTTGGAGAATAGCTTAGAGAATTGACACTAGCCAGATACGCTTTAGCCTCCTGAGATGCTAAAACTTCAGATGTTGGCTTAATCGTCTGTAGTGAAAATAGTGACATTAGTAATTTCTTTAAGCTTTATGCTTAATGAGTTACGAGAGCAGAATTTTACCTGCAGAGGAGATGCGATAACCAAGTTATCAGGCTCACTAAGCTTCAGAGGCAACTTAGTCAAGTCATTTGACTTATTCTTCTTTGGTTTTGCGCCACCAATAGGTATGGTACGTTTTTGAACCATCCTTTTGGGCACATGGTCATTTTGCAGTCTGAACAAATCTTTGGTTGAGACAGCAAAGACATTACATAAGGAAAATCGAGCTGTGTGGGGATTGCAGTAATGCTATCACCACCAAGTTTATCCCACGTATTCGACCACCATGTGATGAAATTTGGTGAAGTGTCAGGAATAAAAGGAGGAACTATGAGCCTCGCCTTTTGACGTTCTCGCTGAATTGACACATGACATTGTTCAAAGAATGGTCTGTCATAACGAGTGTCTCTCAGATGACAGCATCTATTTTTGGAAGAACAGGGTGGTACAGGGATTTGTCTGCTAAAAAACGAAGGACAATAAGCTTCAAATCGAGGACGAATTCTCTTGTCTACGCTAAATCCAACAGGAAGGTCTGTTGATAAACAGAAATTCTTCCAGGCTAGTTTGGTTTGATCTAAACTATCATTAGAAGGATGTTTTT
The DNA here is from genome assembly GCA_001974825.2 of Corchorus olitorius. Taxonomy (NCBI): domain Eukaryota; kingdom Viridiplantae; phylum Streptophyta; class Magnoliopsida; order Malvales; family Malvaceae; genus Corchorus; species Corchorus olitorius. The sequence goes on from AWUE01024582.1 coordinate 42,902, forward strand.
TAACCCAACTAGGCCCACAGAAGCGATCTCCATAGATAAAAAAAGAATGATCTTTCAGCTCCTACAGGTTTCGAAAAACAGCATGGATGTTGTTCTTTGAGTGGATTTGATCATAATGAAGTTCACCATGATAGAGCATATTTGAAGAAAGTGCACGACATGGAGGAGATAAGGCAGGAAAATACATCCATGCCCAGAGCTGTAAGATCAATGATGGCCCATGAGGAGCACTAGCATATCTTGGGTGAAATTATATAGCCCACGGTATAATACGCCAAGGACATATTGTCCAAGGGCAAGGCGTTTCCTTGAGGCCATCAGCTTAAGGCGAATGTATTCACTGGTATAGGCACGTGATGGTGTTCCGATGATAAATTTACAAACCAGGCACAACATGAAAGCAATAAGCTCTTTCTTTTCAAGTGAGGCACTGCCAAATTTGGCATGACGAGTAATCATCTTGGAAAAGAGAGGTCTTTTGGGAAGATTAATATGATAGAAGGGATCATCTTCAACACTAATAGAAGAAATACACGAAATTCCTTCACCATCAGCAGGGAATCCAGTAATTGCTGCAATATCAAGCAGAGAGACAGACATTGGGCCACATGGAAGATGAAAATAATTCCAACATCTGTTCCAGAAGGCGCTGAGTGAGCCAAGAATAGCTCCATCATACGAAAATCTGCGCTTTGTCAATAAGACAAAAGCAAGCAGATCTTGCTGACAAAGCGTATTTTCTTGATGTTTGACCACTCTATCCACCCAGTAACACCATTCAGAAAGATACGACGGCCACGACATATATCTCTATACCCATCGTCAAAGGCTATAAGTCTTGTCTTGGAATGGTAGTGCTGTGTGTAATGGGTAATGCTGGTTGAAATGTGCAGAAGGTAATGAAGTGAAAAAGGGAGTGATATTGCCATTAACATAAGCAATATTATCTTTGGAATTCTCAACAAGTTGCTTCAATGCATCTAAAGTCTTAACTGCATCAGATTTAGGTACTGCTATTTTCACTACATAAAAAACAAAATAGTCAGAATAATATGCAAATTATATTTGATTATTTTTGTTTTTATCAAAATTAATTATTTTTGGCCATTATTTTACATAATAGGCCGAATTAATTAATTATTTCCTAAAAATTCCAAAATTTTTGGCCTAAAGTGCAATTAGGCCGAAACCTATGGAAACCCTAGGGACTAAAAAACAATTTTGCCGCCCCATGCAATTAGGGTTGGCGGCAAAATTAGGGTTTGGTACTTCATCAAACTTTGATCATAATTTCATGCAATTAACTATATGATTCCATGAATTGATCTAGTTTGGTATAATTTTTGTCAAAAATTAGGGTTTATGCCGAAAATCAGAAGCAATTTTGGGCTAACCTAGGCCGAATTGTTTCAAGAAAATTGCATGAGCATGGCAACATGTTCTAAACCCTAAATCTTCATCAACTTGGCATGTTTGAATGGTAAACCTATTCAACTTAGGTTATGTCACATATATGCTCTAAATTAGCTCAAATTTGAAGCAAAATTCAAAAATTAAAAGCTCGTACCTTGTGGAGATGCCAAATTCGGTATTACCACCTTTGGTTTCCATGTTAATTGAGCATGATTTGGAGTATAGTGCTGCTGCCCATAGTTGATGAATTTTCTCTTCCACCAGGCGGTAAATTAGCTACATCAAGTGCAATTAAACTTTGACTAGTGTCGTTTGATTGTGGCAAATTGCTGCTCATCTTTGTCTTGGCCATCAAAATTGCTGTCTTGGGGCGCCATCTTAGCTTCAAAGTTGCTGCAAAATTTTGAGTTTGGCTAGGGCAATAGGGAGGTCGACGATGATGAGCTAGAGGAAGACCTCAAAGTCGACCTAGCATATATATATCAAGCCTAACTCCTTTAATTTAAGGAATTAAGCTTGAGGGGGGCATTTTTTATACCTAAATTTACAATTAGGGGTAAACTTGTCCTCAAGAATGTTAGAACAAGATTTGTGGGTCAGATTTAATCTAATTTTAAAGTTAGATTAAAATTTATGCCATCGTTGTCATATTTTAAATTAGGAAAATAATTTTATTTCTCCTAATTTCCTATAATTGTGCCGAAATTAAGAGTATTTATTGAATAATATTTAATAATCTTATAATTATTATTATTTTAGTAAATATTGGTCAGAAAAGAATTAAAATCATCTTGTATGATTTCTGATTCTGATTAAGATTTAACTCTTGGATGACGATCCTAATTTTGTAAAGTGCATAATGCCATGTGATCGAGCTAAAAACAACCCTATTTTTATGGCTATTTTACTATGTTTTTGGATCCATTTATGCTTAAATATATGCTATTTTGATAATATTTGTGTTTTGAGTCCTTTAGTGATGTGAAAATGAGAATTTGTTATTTTTCACTATTTTTGGAGCTATTTTGATGACTTTTTACACAGATTTGAGCAAAGCAATTTTGAGCATAGATTTGGAGATTCGAAATTCATGTTTGAAGACTATTTGAAGATAATTTGAAGACTTGAAGATTTTTGAAGAATTATTTCAAGAGCAAGAATTGAAGATTGGAGCCTTAATTGAAGACAAGCCATGGATAAGCCTTTAAGCTTTGAAATTTTGGATATTTTATATGGGAAGATACTCAGCCCATATAAGGCCATAATTGGAGTTAAAATCCCAATTAATGCGCCTATATTCAAGGAAATATCCAATTTCCGCTTATTCCCGCTTCTAGTCCTAACAGGATTAGGATTCAGCGCAGTTTTGGTAGAAAAATCATAATTTTTGACTCAGACCTCCGTTTGAAGCCCATGAATACTCGTTGGAAAGCTAACTTCGAGATCTACAACTTTCTTTTTAAGTCCAAGACCCAGTTCTGCCGTTTTCAAGCCCAAAATTGCCGTCGAAGTCGCTGCACGAATTCAGGATTTTTCAGGATCCTATTTTGACTAGGATTTTGGTTCTAGGAAGACTTTTAATCTAACTTAGAGTCTAAGTTAGGCTCTAAAATGTCCTAGACCTCTTTCCTACTTAGAATTGGATTTTCTAGGGTTATTTCCACTATAAATAGTCACCTCCTGTAACACAAATCACATACTCTACACACCAATTCACAATTATAGTTTTAGATCTATTTTTCTCTTATAGATCTAGTTTTTAGGCAAGGGTGCCGCCACCCTCTCTAGCCATAGAAAGGTGCGGCATATCTAGGTTATTTTGCAAGGAGATTTCGCCCCTCCAAGGTCTTGTAACTACTCTTATGCCGCTCATGGATTTTTCCAAATCCATGAGTAGCTAAATTCTTAATACTTCTGATCCTTTGGTGAATTCAATCAATTAAATATGGTAAGATTTCTGTTCTTATAATTTGTTATTTTATTCTTGATAGATAGCATATTACACTCTGTTTTAATTCTACAATCTTGATTTTTATTGATTTATTGTGGCCACTAAAGAGGTAATTTGAGAGATTGTTGGCTAGATCAAACAACAACGATTGACGCCTGAGTTTGATTGTATGTAGCGAGTTAACCATGCTCACCGGCGAGGCTAATTGGGTTTGCATGCCAGTGATCAGATGTATCCGGTTGTTGTATGGTTTTATTTATTAAGCATGTGTGAAAGAACTAATAAAAGTTGATCTTAATGCTCTGAATCCTAGCAAATCTTTAAGGCTTGACGGCTAATCGATTAGTTAGGAGGAAAAAGGGGTAATTTAAGGCTTGACGGCTAATCTTATCTAAATAGCATGTTAGGGTTTTCCCTAGACCAGTTATCATCAAGAATTTAATATTGAATTTATCTTTTAAATCAAGGACCCATAATTAATTTGATTGTTTTCTACCATTGGAGAAGATGTATGCTTTTTAATTATTGTTTTCTATTCTTAATTGCCATAGACTTAGATTTAATTTACTTTGCTTTGTTTTCTAGTATAATTGGTTTCTTTTTAATTGTTCTTCTTAACCCTCTGTTTTTACGTATTGTTTTGAGAGATTTTAAGGATTGTATTTTCGGATAAAGTCTATCAACCTTCTCTGTGGGATCGACCCCTACTTACCTTGTCCACTTAGTTAGGATTTTGTTGGGATTATTTTTATGATTGCTGACGACCGATCACCATGTCAAAATTAGACATATGGCATGACATGTGGCGTAGTAAGGCAGGCCGCCCATGCCTAAATTTGATCCCTATTGAATTAAATGCAACTTTGCATTTTATTCAGTTAAGGACAAAACGCGAAATCAACAAAATTGAATGGCCTAGAGAGGTGCAATTCGAACAGGGATTTTTCCAGTATGATTCTTGACTCTCATAGATAATTCTGACAAAATTTCATCTCATTGTGACTTAAAATGAAAAATTTATGCATGTTTTTTCAATTAAGGACAGTTTTGGGTGTGAAACCAATTTCACCATGACAGAGAGCTCATTTTCGACCAAGATATTTTCTATGGTTTTAATATGGTAGTCGAACCGTACTGGTGAATCTTGGACTCAATCTGACTTTTTTTTGTAACTTTTTCATATTTTTCAATTAAGGACAGGAGGCTTTTCAGTTTTCACCCCGGTTTAGTCAAAATTGAATCTGATTTCTGTTCTGACCGATTTAATGGCCAAGAATGATCAATTCAAGATCAATTTCATGGCCAAAGAAGTCCTAGTCGAACATGTGCTCATTTTGGCTATTTTCAGCAGCAATCAGTAAAAAGTGCCGCACAATTAGGACCTGAATCAGATCAGATTGCATCAGATTAAGAGACAGATTCAGTCCAAGCTATTTTTGGGAATATATGGCCGGCCTTGATGACCATTTAAAGGTGGTCACACAAGGTTAATCAAGTTGGAAGTCATCTTGGAAGTTTTTCTAAGAGATCAGATTAAAGAAGCACTTAAAGCAGAACAAATCAGATTGAAGAAGCAATTAATAGGAAGACAAAGTGGGTAAGACAACCTTGGTAGCCAAGCCTAGGCCGCCCCCTATATAAACAGTCTCCCTCCTTCAGTTTTAAGGGAGGAGAAAGGAGAGACTCCTACAGCCTCAAATTTGCTCCGTGCAAAAACTAAGCTCCGTGCTTATTTTCTCTCAGGCCCTGCGCCACCCCCTGCAGCAACCCTGCAAAATTAAGCTTTTTTCGACACGAGTCCGCCTCGTTTTCTCAATATTTTTCTACTTCAAATCTGTCTCAGGACGCCAAATCAACTCTCCGCGAGTTTGTCTTCTCTTTCAAAACTCTTCGCGAGTTTGTATTCTCTTTCAATTTCGTCTCAGAACGTTAATTGTTTTCTTTTCAATTTTTCTTATGAATAACAACCTGCTTGTTATTTTCAATCAATTTTCAAAGCAAGAAATCTTTTCCGACATTTATGTTTTTACAGTCAATTTGGGATCAATGATTTAAATTCTCCGGTGTGACTTTGATCCAATTCCCGCAATTCACTCGCTCTGATTTAATTCTGTGCTCCGGGCATCACCAAAACCGCTTTTTCTACTTCTTTGTCATTTTCAGCAAAATGACTGGCACGCCCCATGCTGCTATTAAGTTTTTCGCAAAAACTCTGCTCAAAGGGATTTTTGGCGCAACAATTAGACTAGAGGTTACCATTTTCGTTTGTTATCGGAGGAAGGAAATATAGCAGAAAACTTATAGAAGCAAATAAATATAGCATCAAGTACAAACAAACTATGGCAATTGCTTAGTTGCTTACTAGTCAATGTATATCAATATCACACAGAATATGTAATATTAAGTTTATAATTTGGACATTAAGAGAATATATTGGATAATTATATATATATATATATTAGAAAATAAATTCGAAATTTAGAGCTCAAAGGAGATCAGATCACAAACGTACTGTGAAAACTCAATACCAACACTAATAACATACCGAGCTAATGAGCCAAGAAACTCCTATTTCATCGAATAAACTTCCTCTTCCCCATAATTAGGACTATCTTAGATTACGTACGGACTAGAGGGTAAACCGAGTAGCAAGGATCACTACAAGAAAATCACGGAATTACGACCGAAAATATACAAAATTGGTCACGAATCCTAAATTGTGACCAATAACAAAAGGTCACTTTCGATGCGGCATAAACACATTGCGATTGGAAAGGGTTATTGGTCGCAAGTTTGCAACCATAATTACTCTAGTCACAAAAATCGTTACTAATTTTGGTTCCAGATTGACAATAATTGATGCGCGATTTGCAACCAAATATTGGTCGCAAAAATTGCGACTAAAAAAGCTAGTATCAAGTTTGGTCTCATATTTTTGTCAAGTAACCATTCAAAATTGACGATTATTGCAACTAATAAAATTGCAACCACGTTATAGGTACATGCCAGTCGCAATCTTTTGACCAGATGTATGACAACTTATTATTATCATTATTATTATTATTATTATTATTATTATTATTATTATTATTATTATTATTATAAGATTTTAATTAAAAATTACTATTAAGATATTATATATAACCAAATATATTTAAACCATAAATAACAATGTAAAATAATTGAAAATTATATATAAAACAACTATACATACAAATTTAATCAATAAAATGAGCAACCTTTACAACAAATTAAATGACTATATTGCAACTTAAACAAATTATTTACTAATAATTGTACAACATCCAAACCTAGTTTTAACAACAATAGCAACTTGCTAGAAATTAAACATCATTTGGGTTCCTCCTCAACTTTGTGTGCTTCCTTAGATTCTTCCCCTCCATGATTCTATAAAAAACAAACAAACATTTTTATCAAAAGTATATACATAAATCCCAAAGAAAAAAATAAATCTAATTAATTAACATGTACAAAAATCATATAAAAGAGAAAGCAACATTCATTGTCACAAACTCATGATCTAAGTACAAGAATAGTCAATATAACAACTAATAAGCGTTTCAAAACTTATAATCGATTCTTCATCCTCAAAAAAATTACAAAAAGAAAAAATATGAAAGAAAGAGAGAGGAGGGGAAGAAAGATTTTTAAGATAGAGAAATGGAAACAAATAGGGAGAGAGAGAAACCATGGCAATGGAAGAAAAGGCTATGGGATGAATGTATTGGCTTGAATCAACTCCAAAGTGAGGGAAATTAGGATTAGAGAAGAAGAAAGGGGGAATTTGGTGAAAATGAAATAAAGAAAGGGGAAAGTCGAATTTAATTCAGCTCAAATTGCGACCAAACAAAACATAGTCACAATCACAAATGTGGTCGCAAATCCGTGTTTTTTTAATTTTTGCCTTTTAAATTTCAATTCCGACCAAATGAAGAATGGTCACAACTGAAAAAAGAAAAGAAAAGAAAAAGCTAAAATTTAAGTAAAAGGAGACTCTTGAATCTTCAAGTTAAAATGCGACCAAATGAATAACATGGTCACAAATGTGGTCGCAACCTAAACAACACCTCTTGTTACAATAAGTTATAACTTTTAACTAATATTATGACCGATTGAAGAAAATAGTATCATTAGTAGTCGTAAAACTTGTTTCCATTTGGTTAAGAACATTGAAAAATTTTCTAAATGCCAGGCTATTGAGTATTTGTGACTAATTTTGCAATCAATTTTTGTATTTTAGACTATTTCATCTCAAGACACGTCACAATGAATTGGAAAATAAGGAAAAAAAAATTTTAAGTATAAGAAATTTATCTAGATGTGACCAACATTATGACCATAATTCTAATTGTGACAACTTTAGTCTCAGCATTATGGTCTTTATAACCTTTTAATTTTGAGGGTTATTTTTTTGGGATAATTCCAGTTAGGTGTATTGAAGTTTAAAATAATCAATGGATGGTGGTATATTGAAAACTTGTCATTATTTGGTGTAATAGTGGTACTTGTCACTTTTAAGTGTAATGAGTGTTTTTTTGGCTTGGGTAATGTCAAAATATAGGGATGCAAGTGGGTAATAGATAATAGGGTACCCGACACTACCCGACCCGATTAAGTAGGGTTAGGGTATTGTATAATAGGGTTAGGGTAGGGTACGAGTAGTGATTTTAGTACTCGTCACGGGTTCGGGTAGGGTACGGGTAGTGACCTTAGGGTACCCACTACCCGAACCCGGTTACTAATTAATCATTTTAATATTAAATTTTTATTTATATATTATATTTTTACTTATAAATTACTCCTAATTAACCTAATTAAAATTTGTTTATTGTTAAAAATATAATTTTTAACTTTATTTTACAATTATACAAGTTAATTTTAATTTAGTCATTTTTTAATCTATTTATTATTATTTAATTATAAAGAAAAAAATATTCGGGTTTTTTATCGGGTTAGGGTAGTTAACGGGTAGTTGATATATTATACGGGTAAGGTACGGGTAGTGATTTTAAAAAATAACCGGGTAGTTATAGGGTTCGGGTACCCTAGAAGATAATAGGGTTAGGGTATGGGTACCTCAAAATTCACGGGTACCCTACCCGATTGCATCCCTATCAAAAAATACCTTTTTTTCTTCAACATTGTTTTTGGTGGGTTTTTTACAACTTTAAATTAGTTATTCAAAAATAATTTTATACTTGAACTTTTTTCAATTTTTTTTACTTTGAATCTAAATTACTTTATCTGGTTTACATAATTTTAATGATTTGTAAGATTTTTTCATTTATCCATATTCATGTTATAAAATTTTTCATTTATCTATATTTATGTTTAATGGTAGAAGGAATGTAAATTTGGGTTTGAATTTTGGATATGCTTCCAATTTCATGATTAGAATTTAATGATTTCAACTTGAAACTTTTTAATTTTTTAAATGCTTGAAATTGAATTTTTTTTTGGATAAAAGAACACATATATCAAGCTTTAAAAAATCGCTTGAAACCATGGAAAAAGAAAAAATGGTTAGTTTATGCTTGATTAGACGAAATTTTATAATTTTTTATCAAGTTGATTGATATTTTGTATTTTTTTTTACATTTTTTATATGTGCTACATGTCCATATTTCTAACATGAGAATTAAAAAATAATTGATTAAGATTAAAATATGAAAAAAAAAGAATACAACAATAAAATGTGTTGTGAAAAAAAAAGAAGAATAAATTAGGAGAGAAGACATGTATAATTGGAAAAAAGAACTTTTGGACAAAAGGTTATTTTTGATATTTTATTTAATTTTTCATTACACCTACATTACACTTAAAAGGTATCTTTACACCAAATAGGGATAACTTTTTACCATACTACCATCGGATGATTATTTTAAATTTCAATACACCTAACAATAATTTTCCCTATTTTTTTTATGGTTAGAAAATCTAATTGTTAGATATTAAGGTAATTACCATTTTGTTTCAATTTATGGATAATGAGATATCAAATTCCAAAATTTTGCATTGTTAATCGAAGATGTACACCCGTAAAATGATGCTTGTGGCACCAAGGTCACATTTATAGATAGAAATCATCTACTTACCATTTAATCTTATCCAATGGTCAAATTATTTAACTAATATACTTTCAAAACAAATTTACTTTTTTACAAAAGTTCATAGATAGGCCATTAATAGTTCTTTACTTATGCTTTAGATAGTCGTCATCTTCTATTCTTTTTTTTTTTTGGATAAGTTCGTCATCTTCCATTCTTTCGATAGCTAATCCGACAGTTAGATATCAAATTTAGGGTCTAGTAAGGTTTGTCCTCAATTATAAGGTTAATTAGATAAGCATTAGTAGCATCTAGTAAGGAATGTCCTCAATTATAAGGTTAATTAGATAAGGATTAGTAGCATAATCCTTGCCTTAAAAAAACTTTCAAATAATTGATGTAAACTTTAGGACGGAAATTGCGTCTAGTTTTGTCTCTTTGCAACAAAATTTAAGTCTCACAGGGCTAGGGTTTGGGGATGACTTATGACTACATATGTAGCTAATTAGGGATTATTTCAACCATTGTTGCAAACAAGTATGACTGTCTTTGCGACCAAAATTGCAATTAAAATTACGACCTAAATTAAACTTGTAAAAATTGTCGCAAAAGTTGTTGCAATGCCTCCACATTTTAATTTTTAAATATATTTTTTTATATTTTACATCTATGGTCACATTTGGCTGTAATAAAGGTCGCTAATGTGATCACGATGAGTTTGGTTGCAAAAGTAGTCGCCAGATCATTCGTCGCAAAGCTGTCGTCGCAAAATTTGCAACCACTCTCATTCTTTTGCGACCGGTCTAGATTGCATCAATTGGCACCAAAATTTTGCGACCATATTGGTGACAAATTTTGCAACCACACTTCCGTACGTAGTCTTGTGACTATTTTTGCAACCATTTGCGACGACACGATTCGTGTGGTTGCAAATGTCATCGTAAGTTTGCTACTAGTTTTTTTTGTCGTAAACTTTTGGTCGTTATTCCGCATTTTTCTTGTAGTGGATTTCGGTACCTGTGACACTTCGAATGACGACTTTGTGAAAAGTTAAATCCTGTCTTGAAATCCCTCAAAACCATCAAGGCTCGATGAACACCTCAAGGTTGTTGCATAAAGATTATCTTTTTCCCCCAGTGGTTCAAACTGGAGAAGATCCATTGTTTAAATAAGAAAAGGATCAATTGAAATCAGAATTAAGCCGCCGAAGGGAGAGAAAAAAAAAAGAAAAGAAAAACTTGCACTAAGGCAAGACAAACGCTCTCACCAGGGTACGGCTCTAGGAGTCATATTAATCCGAGTACTTTTATTAAACAAAAAAGAAAAAGAAAAGGAAAGAAAATCTCTCATTCTCCCGCTTGGTGTAACAACCAACGAGGAGGAGGAGGAGGAGGAGTAACAAAAATAGTAAAACTAAACTCAGAAAACAAGAAGAGAGAGAAAAGATGGGAGGAGACTGTTAGGGTTTTTCTTGAATAATATTCCAAACCATTACACGAATTTAATTTTGTGAGAGTTAAGTATGATAGAATAAAAAAATTTACATAAACTTAATTAGAAATTTACAAAATTTAATCACAAATAAAAAGAAAATAAATTAAAAGGGTAAGTTCTACATTTTAAATATTAATTGATTATATGAATATGTCACATCTTATTTCATAATTATATTTAAAACTAAACTCAGAAAACAAGAAGAGAGAGAAAAAATGGGAGGAGACTGTTAGGGTTTTTCTTGAATAATATTCCAAACCATTACACGAATTTAATTTTGTGAGAGTTATGTATAATAGAATAAAAAAATTTACATAAACTTAATCAGAAATTTACAAAATTTAATCACAAATAAAAAAGAAAATAAATTAAAAGGGTAAGTTCTACATTTTAAATATTAATTGATTATATGAATATGTCACATCTTATTTCATAATTATATTTATGAAATTGATTCTGTTGAATCACCATTTTATTCTAAAGCTCAAATTTTTATTTACGTGTTTAATCAAGGAAAATAGTTAGAAGGATATGCAATTCCTTTGCCCTACTTTTATTATCCCATTTTGTGCCTTATTCAACATTTGTATATTCTTTCTTAATTATATAAAAGTAGTTTTTTTTTTTCTAAGCAAGGGTATCCCAAGTCCTTTGATCCTGAGAGTAACCCTCTTGGGCCAAGAACGTGAAGATTAAAGCCCTCCTAACAAATGCGCTTCTAGAGAGATCGAACTTATATTCTCATCCTTGACGGGATGGAGGCCGCTTACCCTCAACCAATCACTCGTTAGTTATATTAAAGTAGTTCGAATTAATATTAAACTTCATTAAGGGGATAATGAAATGATAATATATAGTACTATATTAGTTTCCTTTTGCATAACATGCATGCTAAATTGCTAGTAATAATTGGCTAATGCTATGCCCATGCTAGTTTAGTTCATTTTATAAAGAAGAAAAGGGTGGTCCTCGACTCCTTTCTTTGCCATTCTTTCTGCTTTGAATTTAGGCATAGCCAAACTCTAATAATAATATATATATAGGGAAAAGATGTACATCAATAATATTAAAAAGTACAATAAAACAGTGTTTATGCTTTGCATGCTTGGAATCCACATGCTATAGATAGTGGCTGCTTTCAAAACTTAATTATACAAACACCAAACAAACACAACATATATATATATATATTAACTTTTCGTTTTTGCTTTTTTTGTTAAAATACATCAACTTTTTTTGGTTAAATAAATATATATATATATATATATATATATATATATATCAACTTAACTACTTATCTATACTATATTAAAAAGTACATTCACATGTAAAACTTTTGAATCGCCCATTATACCCTTATTTTTCGAATATATTTCTTAAATGCCATTATTTAAACTTTTATAGTTTTATTCAACTAAAAACTCTAATTTTATTTATTTAAATCTAATATCTTTATGATTTTTACCATTTTACTATTTTAATTAAAAAACTTATATATATATATTAGAATTTTTTAAATATACTTTTACAGTTTTACTCAACTAAAAACTCTTTTTTTATTTAATTAAATCTAATATTCTTATACCTATTTTATTTTTACCATTTTATTATTTTATTTTAAAAACTTATATATATTAGAATTTTTTAAATATATTTCTTAAATGAAATTTTTTAAATTTTACAATTTTTTTAGAAATAAACTTTTACAGTTATTCTACTAAAAAAATTTATTTTTATTTAATTAAATTCAATATTATTATAAATATTTTATTTTTACCATTTTAATTTTAAAAAATTTGAGACTTTTTGTTAAATCTGGACCCATTTCAATTATAATATAAACTAATAAAAGTATTATTATCAAGTTTAAAACTAATCATTAATTATTCATCATTTTTTAAAACTAATTAAGTTAAAAATTTATTTATTTAAAATTTAATTATTGTGATTAACCTTTTTTCTATTTTTCGAGTGTGTATTGGTAGTTTAATGTATTGGAGTGTATAATAAGAATTTAAAGTTTTTAAAAATAAAAAGAAGAGTAACATGTATATAAAGTTAGAGGAGTCAATCAGGTGGGTTGGACAAGTTTCGAATCATCTGAGTCTAGGTCAAATGAGTCAGGTCATTTTCTCAAGTTATTGCTCAGCTGGGTTTGAATAAATGATAATTTAGAATGGTTAAAATTATAACAATGTGGATCTTATTGAATAAAATATAATTTTAGTTTATAATATTCTCGGGTCATTCGGGTTTTGACTCATCTGGGTTCAGATCATTCGGGTATGCTAGGTCTAGGGTCAGGTGGTTTCGGGTTTTGGATTTTTCGGATTTGAGACTCGGATCAATTGGGTCAGCCTTGTATTTTTTAATGTTTAATTCTTAAATTTATTATTTACTAAAAACAGGATAGGTCACGTGCAACGCACGTGGAAGTAAAGACTAGTATATATAAAATACATCAACTTAACTGCTCCTATATATAATAACTTTTTAGAACTTCTTATCGTTAAAACATTATAGTTACCATTGGACTTGACACTTCAATCAAGTTTGTTCTTGTCCATTGTTTTTCTTATAACAATAACTTTATATATTAAGTGTCTTGAATGAGGGTGGGGGACCTCTGACTTCTCTTTTGTTTCCTGTTTCTTCTTCTTCTTTTTTTTT